>VXAX01006969.1:436477-620475 GCA_013399835.1 Leptocoma aspasia | reverse complement strand
CAGATGGAGCGGCGGGGCGGCGGCGCGGCGGTGACCGACCCCCGCGGGGTGCTGCGCCAGGGCCGCGCCTTCCTCGACTTCTTCTGGGACATCGCTAAGCCGGAGCAGGAGGTGCGGCTGGCGGCCACTGAGAACCTCCTGCGGCATCTGCGGGAGGGCAAGAAGGTGAGGCGGGGGCCGGTGGGTGCGGGCGGGCAGTGGGTCACTCGGCTCATCCCTCCGTTCCCGCTTGGGAACGCGTCGGTGCGGACGGGGCACGGGCCGGGCGCGGGGGTCTGGCGGCCGGGCCGCGCTCGGAGCAGCCCGGGCACAGCCCAGCTCGGTGTCTCTTGCAGGACGATGAGCTCAAGTATACCCTGAAGCGGCTGGTGGAGGGACTGGGAGCCACCCGCGAGGCCGCCCGCCCTGGCTTCAGCTTGGCCTTGGCGCAGGTCAGTGTTACCCAGCGTGGATCGGAACCGTCGGCAGCCTCTGTCCCTGCTTGGGGTCTCTTCTGCCGTGTGTGCCAGGCTGGAGGACTCCCTTCTGGCCGCTCCTGTGTGCACGTGGGATGGAAGGCTCTCACAATAACCATAGTGGTTTTAAATGATGCTACTCTGCTTTAGAAACTCTTATAAAGAAAGTTATGAACTATACTAATATCACATTTATGCTACAAAATTCAGTCCTGCTTCAAGGACCATCCTTGATTTACAAACTTTGACCAAGTTTTCATTTATTCTGCTTTTAGTACTATTACTACTTCTTAAAACTCTCTTGCTCTTGGTCTTGGTTGGTAGATGTGGGATGTCTGAAAAGGTAACACTTTAACAAACATTTCAGAATTTTTTTCCTCCACCGTGGTTGAATCTGTAACACAGCAAAGACTGCCAGCAACTGGTATCACCAGTGGTGTGTGACCTCATCTCACCTGAGAATTTGAAAAAGCAGAAGAGCCTTTGTGTTTCCTGCTTCGATCAGGCCCATGATGAAAAGTTTGATTACCTCTGTTACGGGGTCAGGCAGTTTCATCTAAATGTTCTCATTATTATTCTGACATGTACAGGGAAAAACCCTAGAATATCAGCAGGTATATTTCTGTTTGCATAGAATCCTAGAATGGTTTGGGTTGGATGGGACCCTAAAAAACATCTGGTTCCATCCCCTGCCATGGGCAGGGACACCTTCCTCTAGACCAGGTTGCTCCAAGTCGCATCCAGCCTGGCCTTGAACATTTCCAGGGATGGGGCAGCCACAGTTGCTCTGGGCAACCTTTGCCAGGGCCTCCCCACCCTCACAGGGAATGATTTCTTCCTAATATCTAACCTAAATTGACCTTCTGTCAATGTGAAGCCATTCCTCCTTGTCCTGGCACTCTGGGACTCCAGAGTCCCTCTGCAGCTCTCTTGGAGCCTCTTTAAGCACTGGAAGAAACTCTGAGATCTCCCTGGAGCCTTCTCCAAGCTGCAGAACCCCAGCTCTCCCAGCCTACTTCCTGTTCTGTGTATCTTTACTGATCTGGTTGTCTTTATTCTGGCCTGATGAAGCAGCTCATCTGCTGCTGTGCTGAACAACTCTTCAGCTCTATTTTAGCTTAACCCAAGACAATGTTCCATGAAATGGAAGAACTGGAAACAGCTATTCCATCTCTCTCCTCAGGTTTTGCAGGCTTTTGAGGAAATTCCACTGTGCAGCATTTTGGAACAGATAAAAGAAAAACACAATCTGGAAAAAGTGAAAAAAGTAAGTCAGCTCATGGCAACATTTGCCAACTACTACTTTAAATGAATTTTTCTCTAGTCTTTGAAGTCTTGGTGTATACTGTAGCTTTGGGGTTCTTGTTAAAGCAAGTGACTATAATGAAATAACTAATATTTCTAAAAATTGGAATTTGGAATTGGATGGCATTGTCACCTGACCCTGTTATAGGAGAGATTTATCAGTGTGATGAAGAGGTTCTCTAAGACAGTTCTTAAACATTGTCCAGGAGGTTGCTTTTCAGTATGTTCTCTTCTCATGGTGGGGTGTTCAAGGCTGGATCTTCCTGCCATCTTGCTCCACTGATCTAGCTTCTCAGGAAAGTGGATTTTTACCTATTTTCATTTCTTTTTTTTTTTTTCTCTCTTTTTTTTTTTTCCCTTTCAGAAACTTGTGAGAAATGCTGCTTTTGGGAACTTTTTTGGAGTTATGGCTCTGTTCCAGTCTGGGCGGCTTGTGAAGGTAACACTGCTGTCAGGTGTGTCAGTTCTGGTTCTGGGGCTTCTGATGTGGAAAGGGGATTGACAGAGAAAGGCTGGGTCACTGGGTAATTGATGCAGTGAAGCATGAAGTTCAGTTCACTTCTGTTGCATCATCCATGGACTCTTTGTGCCTTTTTAATGTCTGTTCCTGAGTGTAGGAACTGTGTCAAATAGTACAGGAGGTTCCTACCTCTCCTGGAAGGAAGGGATCTGTTGTCATATCCAGCTGGAAAACACGATTTTGGAAAAAGCTGAGTGACCTATCAAGAAACAATTGCGTGTTTCTCATTACAAGTAGGCGTAAGCATCTAAAGAGTGGATTATTACCTGAGCCTTCAGCTTAATTTCTGATATATATCCTCTGGTTTTGGCTTCTCTTTCCCTTCTAGGACCGAAAAGCTCTCTTGGAGAGCATCCAGCTTCTCCAGCAGCTGACAAATCACCCAACACACCTCAGAGATCTCCCACGCAAAACTCTCATTGACATCACCTCTGAGGTACAGGCACAGCACCTGGGCTTGGGGGTTGGTGGGCTGGGAGGAGGAGAGGGCTTGGCTTTGGGGTCATATTTTCCTTCCGTTTGTTCAGAGCTGGAAGTTCTAGGGGGTGTGGAAGAGTGAGTGTGAAGTGTGGGAGCTGTCCCTGTATTGCCTGTTTGCAGATGCTTGTGTTCTGGGAAGGGTGCTCTGGTTCAGCTTAGTTTGACTTCACCATGGACAATCCCACAGCCTGTTGTTTCCCATTTCACTTGCTTGGATTGTGTGTTAGAGCATCTGCTCTTTCAAACAGATTCATGCTGAAAACTGAACAGCAAACCACCTTTTTTTATGCACCAAGCCTGGGCCTAAGGTTGAATTCTGGGCTGTTGGGAATGAAGTGATGTAGGAACAAGGAGTAAAGAGCTCTTGAGTATGTAGTAAAAGAAAAGAGTTTATTTCCTTTTTTTTAAAGTGTATCTTATTTCTAGACATGAAGACTAGCAGTGTTAAATAAAAATAGAGAGTTTCCTTGTCCCTGGGCTGCCTGGCTGTACAGGCAGAGCAGTCAGACGGCAAGAGAACAATTGCAGCTGGAGTCAGTTGACCAGAATTGCTGTCTGATGACAGCACACTGTCCTGCTCCCCATGGGTAAGCACCTGAGACTGTCTGGCAGTCATGGACACATCCATTATTTATTTTTCATTGTGTCACCATAAAGACTATTTCTAGAGTTTCCAGAACACTGCAAGCTTTTAGTAAAATGTCCTCCAGTGCAGATACTTCAATGTGCTTATTTCACTGCAAGTTAGTAAAATGCCCTCAGATATTTCTTATATCCTTTCACCCTCGTTCCTGTCTAGGTACCTGAAACTGTGTTTGAGGAGGTCCTGTTTGACATCTTGCAAGGTGACCTCTCTTCAGCCTTCACATCTCCAGAGAATCTGCACCTTTTGCTCGTGGGTATGCAGAAATTCCCTGGTGTTCTGAAGCCTAAAAAGCTGAAGAAGCTGTTTGGCTCACCTACTGTTGTAAATAAGGAAAATATTCCCAGGTAAGTTCTTAAATAAGGAGGTTTAAATGAACATTATTTTCTTCTTGGCTATCAGTGAGAGAAATGTGGCTGTGATTCTGATTCCTGCTTGTATTTGCCACTGCAGGTGCTGCTAAGGGTTAGGTGTTAATTATTATGCAGTTTCCCAAGTTATAGTTATGTAATTTCTCCCAGGAGGCACAGCCTGCAGTTCTTGGGACATGTTCCATGTCTTTCAGCAGGATGAATTTGGCCTTCAGCAATTCCCTTTCAGGTCAGATCTCTCACATTATTTTCTTTGTTCTTCTAGACTTGTAGAGCTTCTGAAAAGTGCTGCCAAGTCTGAAAAGGAAGACAAGAAATTGCCTGGTGTAGTGTTTGATTTACTACAAGTTGCATTGAAGGAAGGTGCCTTTGAACTGTTCTGGAATGAAGTTGTGGAGAATGGGCTATTGAAGGAGAAATCAGGACCTGTGAGGTTTGTTTTAACATACACAGTTCGTCATTTCCCATGTTCTCCTTCTGTTTGTTTACCCAGAGGATTTGACTTCATCTCCCTGCATGCTCTTGTACCCTGCCCCAGCACTTCCTCTCTGTCTTAGCTCTGTGTGGATTTACTGCTGTGCTTTAGCCTGAGGGAATGTTCTTTGTTCCCACAGTTACATGTGCTACCGATTGCTGGGCAGTGCTCTCCCCTTGCTGTCCATGGAGCAGCTGCAGGTGGTTCTCAAAGGAAAGGTGATGCTGCACTATGGAGAGCACGTGGTGGCAACTCAGGTAGGTCTTTGAACAAGCTAAAGGTCATGCCTTGAGCACAAGTAGTTTCTGCCCCACTTCTAGTTTCAAGTCATCTTGTATTAAAAAAGTTTATGTATTTTTGGACCTCGAACTCTTACTAAAAGCAAGGTTATTGTATGACCACTGGTTGGAGTGGACTGAGTATAGCCAGTGTTTGATTGTCATTGCCTATTTTAAGGGTATGGAATCTGTTCAGCACTGTCCCACCTGCTTTCATTGCTGCTGCCAGGAAAGCTCTCATGATGGGGGAAGCAGAGGAAGGGCAGCCTTCAGCAAATTGACAGTGTCATGTGTTGTCCTTTAACAGTCCCTTTGCTTTTGTGTGTCCAGAAGCTCCTTTTTGTTTATCACTGTGCTGGGTTGGAAGGTAAAGACAAAAAGGGACAACTCGTGCTTTTGTTTGTTAGTCCTTGTTTCAATAAGCACATCTGAGGTTTAAGCACAAAATTTATTTGGAGTTGGATTTTGGAGCTCCTCTTCCTCTTTCCATACTGGGAAGCCAGCAAACAACACAAGCCTGCAATAAACAGAGGGAAAGTAAAAGAGGAATACTGACAAAAATGGCTTTTAGCTTGGCTTTTTGTGGTAACACTATCCCAAACCTCCTTGCGTGTGCCCAGAAATAGTTGTTGTCTCTTGGGAGAGAGAGGTCTGTGTGATCTTTTTGTTCTGTTATCAGGGCAGCCATGGGTGTGTGGGTTTGCTCTGCAAAGAGTGCATACCATGGTGCCTCCCTAAATGGACCAGCTTTCTCCAGGATTTATCCACTGGCTTAGTAGTTTTCCTATTTCTTACTTTTTGTGCTTGTTGCACAGTAAATTAGGCTGTGTTCTTCCATGTGCATCAATTTTTTTTTGTTTGGTTCCTGTCTGAAATGTACAAATCCTCTGAAGACAATGACACTAAATGGAAGAAGCTCCTAATATTGTTGATGATGAGAGAGTAGAAAAGCTCTTAGTTTTAATTTGATTCTGGTTTTGGGTTTTGTTTTGTTTCATAGGTTGTTTGTTTCAAGACATAAATGCTGTTACCTAGTACTTCCTTATGGGATTCTGGTGACTGTTGGAGATGGAACTATACAAAGCTGGAGTCTGATATTTACTGGCAGTTATCCTCCTGATTCCACTTTTTTTTATCAACAAGGGAGCAAATAAACCTGATTTGCTGTTCTTGAGAGGTGATTGATGAACTCCCTGTTGTGAGCTATTAGCCTGTTTACGGTGTCTTTCCTGGAGTTTTTCTCCCAGTTTTCATATTGATGCACAAGTATTGAGTTCTCCAACAGTGGAAGCAGGAGCTCGCTAAGTTGTGTTTTCTGTGAGATTTCTTTCAGGGGTATTTATGTTATAATTGGATGGATTTGTAGTTAATTACAGGTTTATAGCCTTTTTATTTACAAGAACAGTGTTCCCTAGACTGTTGTTACTGTTTCTGCTCCTGCTAGGTCACTGTATTGAATGTGACAGTAGACCAAACAAGTTGTTTTATTAATTTAAAAAAAGGTGTGTTGGACTTTTGGAATGAGACCACCCCTACCACCTCTTCGAGATTTCTCTAGTTAAGCTTTTTTTTTTTTTTTTTTTACTAGAGCAAGTTGAGTGGGATTGAACACACTCTGGGCTATTAAAAACTGTAAGGGAATGGGATATGTCCTGGTGGTCCCTGTGGTGCTGGACAGTGTCCAAGGCCAGCAGCCTGCCAGCTGTATGCCTTATGGGGCAGTGGCAGGATTGAAGATGGGGCTTAGCATAAAACAGCCACACCTCAGGATGAGAGTTTTAGCTTAAACAAATCAACTCCCCGTCCTTTCAGAATGCCTCAATGCTCCTGAGACACCAGGGACAGGAGGTCCTGTTATTCTAAGTTATTCTAAGCCCTGTAGGTCAGCAGGCTCCTGGGCTGCTAGATGAGACTGGAATTGATGGGGGGGAATTTCCAAATCAAGGGAACCTCTAAGGCAGATGATGTGAGAAACATCCTGAAACTTTCACCTGAAATAAAGGGTTGATCAGCCTGGGAGCTTTGTTGCACTGGGCAGCATGTGGTCCATCCTGCTGAGGCCTCAGTGTTCTGCAAGGTACATGATGAGTTGGTGTTGGTACATGGCAGGATTCTGTGGTTGCTTACAGTGGCTGCTGCTGTGAGAGGAAGACCATGAGGTGAAACTGAACTGACTGTAAGCCTTAGGACAAATATTCATGCACGTGACTTTAATTTACTTACTGCAGCCAAATTCTTTCACGTGATTTACGCTGTAAGTGTTCAAGGCCAGGTTGGATGGGGCTTGGAGCAATCTGATCTAGTGGAAGTTGTCCCTTCAGGCCCATGGCAGGGGGTTGGGATTGAGATGAGCTTTGAGGTCCCTTCCAACCCAGGCCATTCTATGATTCTATGATTTATATTTACAGAGCCATTCAGACTGAGTGTGGAATTCCTGACCTGCTTCTTTGACCGTGTTTTTCAGTCTCCCCAGGGATTTAAGTTTGCTGCAGAAATGGAGGGGTATATAGATACGTTTCTGAGTGGCTGCGATGACCCAGGGAGGCAACTGGCTGTGATGATAGGCTTCTCTACCCTTACCAATCAAGGGAGGCCGGTGTTGTTGAGTGCTTCCAGGGTAGTCAGACACCTGCAGGCAGTGGCCTTGCAAAAATACATCTGCTGGCTCAAAGACATGTTCCTCAGGCCAGACTTGGACTGCTGTCTAGACTTCACAAGTCACCGGCAAAAACAGAACCGGGAAAACGCAGACATGTGAGTACATGGGTATTGCCTTCCTCTCAACATTTGCTGGTTCCCTTGCCATGAGTTGACAATTGTTTATTTCCTCTGTCTCAGAAGGTTTGGCCCCAGCATCTTGCTCTTTTGCTGGGATAAAATTCAATCCTGCAAGCATATTGAGAGCAGCCAGCCTGCCCAAAGCAGACTGGATCACCAAAAGAGCCTTTTCTCTTCTTTTTCTAGCCCTGACAGTTGCTTTGGAGAACATGTCCAGTGGTTTCCTCTTTCACTACATCTTCTCAGGTCTTTGTAGGAATTGTGCCTCTCTTTTATCTGTGTTAGACACTCTGGCATTCAGGCCAGGTTAGATGTTACCTGGCACCTATAAACCTCTAATGACTGCTGCAGTTCTTGAAGTGCTTTTTGCTCATCTGCAGACTCTCTGTGGGGTAAATAGATCACCTTTTGCACAGTAAAAAGCAAACTCAAGAAGATTATATATCTTCTTTTGTACCTGTTGCTTTGTTACTACATAAGTTTGCCAATTTTAGTGTAAAGCCTCTAAATATCTGAAAGTCGTGTCTTGATGCAGTGGATTGTGCTGTGTGCATTTATGTTGGGTTAGTGTTCAAACTGCTGATTGTGCCCACCTTGTTACTCAAAGAGCACAACAGAAGACTGCTCGATTGAGAAGATGGATCATGCACAGACTGGTTAACGTCACTGAGAGTGCAGCCAGAAAAGAAGAGAGGCTTGTGGTGGACATTGCCAGGTGAGACTGATGTAAAGACACGTGTGCTTGGGGTAATTCTGTGTACCTCAACAGCACTATTCCAGATAAGCTGTCCCCATGACACTAGGCAAATCCAGTAGTGGAAATGCTCCATAATACATCATTTAGGAGACTAGGTTTTGTTTTCAGTATACCTTCTGCATAATTGGACTAACCTGTGTCATAAGTAGTTGGCACTTAAAATCACATTAGTCCCATTTATTTTCAATACATTTTCCATTCCTGCTTGCCTAAACTGCTTGAGATATTATTTTTAACATCCACTCTTAATAAGTATCTGTCACTTAAAGTGTCTTGGAGAGTATGACCCACATCTGATGGTCTTAGTATTGTGTATTGTGGCCTTAAGTGTTGCTGCTTCACCTTTGTGAAGTCCTGAGCATCTTTTTCTCTTCTTTGCCCTGTGCATCTCAAGAAAACAGTCTCAATGTAAATAGTGCGTTTTTTCAGTGCTTGGACTTCCTTGAATGTGGAGCTGTTTGGTGTGCACACATGGGCTGATTTTGCTTTGTTATGACCAATCTGGGTTTTCATTTTGTTCCTATTTCTGTCTATTTTAGGTTTTGCTTCTTCCATGCTTTCTTTGTTGCTAAGAAGAAGAATTCCCAGATAGCTGAGGCTAGTGTCCTTCCATCAGAGCCCCTAAATGAACGGGATCATGCAGAGACAGAAAACTACTTCTTTGGGTAAGCATTTGATTGCATGCTTTAAGCTGGAATTTCTCTTTTTTCCTAAGGATAAGATCAGCTTGTGAACGGCGTAGTGCAAAGTTTGGAATGGAAGGCTGCTATTGGAGCATTTCTTTAACTCCAGCACCAGGAAATGGCTTTTTTTAAGGAGATGGATTTTTCAAAGATCCATGTTTTGTCCACAATAAATCTGATGAGTATATGTGAGATGATATGGCAGGTGTGGAGTTGAGCTCATACTGCTTTTTCCCATAATACTTCCATTGCCTCTGTTGCAAGATGGAAGGGGGAGGACCCAAGAGGGAGGTGCTGGGGTTGTGCTGGTGGCTGGTGGCTTTCTGTCCCCTCTGTGTGCGAGGTGCTGGTGACTCCACAGCCCTCCCTGTACTAAGGAAGATAGAGTTGCTCGGAGACGTTTTTAGATCGTTACCAAACCTCAGTAGAAGGAAAGCAGAGGACGTGGTGGGACACAGAGTGAGAAACAACTGAGATTAAGAGTGTCTTTGAGAGCACCAGGTGGCTTGGGGCCACCAAGACAATGAGCTCTAAACTACTATCTTGGCTACATGTGTAGGTTCAAAGTTGGGCACTGTCAGTCTGGGCTGCAGTGAGTGACCAGAGCTCTGGGATGAGAGTGCTTTGCTGGTGGGTGTTATTTTGGAAAGTGGGAGCAGGCCATTTGCTTCCTCTGACAGTAACATGGTGGCTGTCTTTCCTTGCAGGTTACTTCAGACACTAAACACCCTGCCTGTTTTGGGGGATACAGCAGAGGCTGCAGCCTTGAGAGAGAAGCACATCCATGGTGTGACTACAGATGGGAAACTGTGGATCTTTCTCCTCACTGAGTATGCCAACAAGCTGCTCTCCTGTGAGCATGTCAAAGCTGTGAAACCTTTTACCAAGGAGCAGAGGGATATCTGGGAGAGGTGAGACACTTGGGAAACTGGGTGCAAGCCCTGGTCTTGTTTTCTCTTTAGGACAGCACAGGAGATGCTGTATTCTCTTTGCCTCATGCTGTTCTGGTTGCTGTAGCACAGCCATTTCACAGGCAGTGGCAGTTCTTTTTCTTCCCTTTGAGTATCCTACAGCCATGGCTGGGTTTCAAACAGTGTCTTTCTGTTTCTTTTCACCCCATTCCTTTCTTCCTCTTCCTTCTATGTGTTAACTATGTTAACTATTTTCTATTTTTGCTCATAGTCCTTCTCCCAAACATGATTAGAACAGTCTGCTCATGTTTTCTCTTAATAATGCTTGTACAAACTTCTCAGTGACTCTTTTCTGAGTTTAATTCCCCATAAAGGTCTAGCCTTGGCTGTGGTATTAGGAATGTAGTCTGTGCACAAGTGCAGCTTTTTTATAACCCTCATTCAGTGAGATACTATTATTGGGTTAAGATTGTGTACTAGAAGAGTATCCAGTGCCAATAAATGAAATGTTAAGTACACAAAACAGTATAGTTTCAGTCACTATAGTTTTAATTTTTAGTCTGGTCATACAAGATGATTTGCTGTTGTAATTGTGAAAAACTCAGAGAGGTTTCTTCCTTCAGAACACTTCAGTCTGTGAAGAATCTGCAGAAGAAGGAAAAAAAATCAGACAGTGCCAAAGTCGGTGCTTTCCAGCAACTTCTGCTTTCAATGGCCATTCATCTTTTCAAGGTAAGATCTCTGATGAATATTTCTGCAGTATCAAATAAGCTGATTGCTGGGCTTTCTGAACACCAAGATGGGGAGTGTCTCTGTTTTCAGAGATCCAGCCTTTCAGAACCTCTGGCTTCTGAAAATGGGCAACTGGCAGCTAATAAACTGTGATTCTTACACTGTAGACGTGTAGTGGGCAAAGCCTGGCCTGACCATTAGTTCTGCCCTTGGTTTGCTGCTGACTGGAGCAATTTGTACTTAATTTCATGGGGGTTTTTGGCAAAAGAGTTGTAGTAGTTGATTGTAATATTTGTACCTGTTTAGAGTGGTCCTTAGATTTGGAGCATATTCCTTCTGTTGTTGGTAGTGGGGAGTTCTGAGCCTGTTTACTCTCTGCTTGTGATCAAACAGAATCAGTCTGAAACAGTGGATGTTCTGAGTGACCTTCTGAACTGCACAGAGAGGGCGTTCAGCAAAGAAGACAAGAAGAAAAAGACTGGTAAGTCCTTCCTACAGAAAGAAAGGTAGTGGGATTGTTAGTGGTCTGTCAAAGACAGGAGATGGCAGTTCTGCATTAGTGAAGCACTCTGCATTGGTTCTGGCTTGATGCACTTGCCCCCAGGAGAATCCCTTCTTCACTCTCTTTCCGTGCCGTTCTAAGTCTTCTGCTCCAGCTCTCTGTCTGCACTGTCAGTGAGTTGTGTTCCTGTGTGCCTTGGGAAGGAGAGCTGAGCTCCACAGCTGCCCTTTTTTGGGTGAGCACTCCAAGGGAATTCAGTCTCCTTGAGTCACTGTTCCGTGTGGGCCAGTGGCTGGTGGTGAACTGGTGGTGTGTGCCTGGCAAGGCTGTGGGCTCGAGCACCCAGCAGGCATGAAACATCTTTTCCTCTTAGCTTGAGTTCTTAGCAAGCTAAATGTGTCCTCTGTGTATACCCAGCATGTTTGGAGATGGAGGCTGATCCTTGTTTAGGGCCTGTGGACCCTCTAGGTTGGGACTTGAGCAGGATAAAACTTGGCTTGATCTTTTGATTTCCTTTCCAACTGTGGTCTTCTCCTGAAATCTGTGTAAATCAATTTGAAGGCACTGTGAAAATAAAAGCTGTAATTCTTTGGTGGTTTGGTTGGTTGTAGAGCAGGATTCCCAAACTTTTGGACTAAAAGATGAATTTCAAATAACACCACTTTTCATGGGCTGCTGTGACTTCTGATTTCACTGGAAACACTACGAAATGGATATACTTTTGCTGACCAGCTGCTAATTGCTTTAATGTGGCCAAGTAGGTGTCAGGTGACTTGCAGAAGTGCTAATCGAAGTAATGATTTAATAAATAGTAGCTTTTGTTACCTGGTAAACCTTTGCAGTGGTCAAAAGACCATTTCAAGCATGTTTCTCCCTGTGGTTTCTCCCTCCCAGCCCTCTGGTCTCTGTTGCTGAGTGGTACTTTTAAGAGTCAGCTAGAAGGACAATTTTATTTTTTGTTCCTTGGTAAATTTTTCTGTCGTTTCTTACTGATATACCAATGCCTCTTCCTGGCATTGTTTGTTTGTTCCTGTGCAGACAACTCGGAGCCAGGATGGGTTGAGGTGATGGTGGAAATCCTTCTCTCCCTCCTTGCCCAGCCCAGCCTCCTCTTACGTCGGATTTCCAAGAGTGTGTTTGTATGGATATGCCCTAGCCTGACCAAGAAGGGCTTGCAGCTGATCCTGGATGTAAGTGAGGCACTAGCAGGGCCTTGTACTGTTTGCCTGTTTTGTCCCTAACACATGTATGTACAAGCATGTCTCAATTTTGGGTTTAATTTAAAGTCTACTTGATTTAGGAAATGTCCAGTGATGTGTGCTACTGAATTTGAACTGTAGTTTAGAGAGAGTTGGGCCTTTTTTTTTTTTGTTTTTGTGGGGGAGGAGTTTGGTTGTTTTTTGCAGGGGGCTGAGATCTGCTAACTTTAAGCTGTATTACTTGATAGTTTTAGGCTGAATAAATTCCTGGGTCAGTTTATATAACTCATAGATTTTTATATGTGAGTATAAATGGTAACATTTCTTTTTCTAGAAGGGTGCTTTTTTCACAGAGGTGCTAAAAATAAGTGACACTAAAAATCTGAATTGGTCATACCACTAAGAAAGGTGATTCCTACTGAGAAAATAATATGTGGATTGCAAAGATGGGCTGTCAGGTACTTTGTGATGAAGCTAATACTTCATTTGTAACAAACCAAGATGTGTGATGCCACCAGCCTGTTCAGTTTTCCCCACTTTTTTTGTTACTTGAGAAACAAGAAAGAACTTGGCATGTTAACAAGCAGAAAGTTAATGCCCTTACTTAAAATTCTGTTATTCAGCCAGGTTACTGTGCTGAAATTTCTGTCTGTTGTACACAAGAAATGCTTAAAAACAAAACACTGAAAAAATGCAAGTCCCTTTTCTTTGTAGGTTTTTGACCCTAACCAAGAGCAAAATGAAGAAAGTGCAGTCGTTGTGATGGAAGAGTCGAACAAAAAGACCAAATCTGCACAGGACACGGTAATTGTGCCATTGCCAGTGACAAACACTCTTCATATCCTCAATGTTTAATGTTTCTCCTGAACTGTGTTAATAGATTAACATCATTTCTCTATTTGAGGAAAATGGCTGTCGCTCTATTAAGATTTATTTTAAAGGTTCAACACACAAATAGCTTGTTGGAAGTGCATACTTGAGTCTCTTGGCCTGCTGTTGTAGGTGTGGCTGGTTGAATAGATGCCTTTCTGAGAAGAAATAGCTGCATCCTGAAATGGGCACAGGCCTCTCCTTTTTGCAGCCACAGATGGATTCGTGGCTGTGATGCACAGCCAGCTGGGTTCCAGATCTCACATTTTTAAGAACTGTAGAGATTCGAGTCACGGAGCATTACAGGCATCAGCAGAGAGGAGGGTCAGGTGGGAGCTGTTCCTTGGAAGCTTCTCTTTGATACTTATTTAATGTGACAGAGAAGTCTCTATTGTATTCCACTTTTAGCTCTTGTGGAGACCTGGTAGCCCATTATCTGAGGTGTCTGTACTTGGATCTGAGGGCTAGAAGGAAGGCAGTATGGGAGGAGAGGGTTGAGGTTTTATTTCTGAGAATTGCATTGGGCTTGTATGGTGGGCTCAGGAGATGAACTTTCCTTAGGATGAAGAAGGAAGCAAGGACTCCTCAGATGAAGACAGCACTGACAGTGAAGATGAGGAGAGTGAAGAAGTTGATGATAATTTTCGCAGTCAGCTGATGAAAGTTCTCCAAGCAGGGAATACTTTGGTATGTTTTCACTGCCTACCAGGAGGTTGGGATGGTGAGAGATGATCTAGTAGTCCTCATCCTGCTTGAACTCATGCAGTCTTGGCCCTTGCAGCCATCTTTGTATGGCATTTGAAACACTCAGGGTCTTAGGTGAGCCGTGGGAATAAGTCACTTGTCCTTTTATTTACTGTTCGTATGTCTTGAGCACTTCAGCTTGTTCAGTACAGCCTGACACAGCTTGTGCTCCTGCCTGTAATAAATGAGATTGATGTGAACTAAAGCACTGAGATACTGTTACATGTGTTGGCTGGCCTGTGTGGAGGAGGGTTCCCTGAAGGCCACTCTGGAGACTTAATATAGCAGTGATAGAGTTTGATTTAATGATTCCAATAAAGGTTGCAGGCATAGCAACGTATGAACCTCTTTACTGGAGGAGGAACAGCACAGAGCGAGTCAGGTCAAAACCTCAGCCTCTTTCCTCTCTTGATCCTCTCTACATGTTAGTGCTGTGCAGCCAGATTACCTGATGGGAAATATAGGTGAGATGTCACATGGATCTGAGCATCTGTGTTCACTCCCTACAGTATTATTCTGGGTTAGCTACATCCCTACTTGAGTCTGATCTTAGCTCTGATTCCCTCCCCACTGTCTTTTTGAAGCATATGAGTTGATGCGTTGGGTTTTCTCTTCCAAAAACAAAAGGAAGGAGATAAGAGTGATGAAGAGCTGGATGATGAGGCTATGATGGCTCTTGACAAGAACATCTCAGCCCTTTTTGCTGAGCAGCAGAAACGGATCCAGGCGAAGAAAGATGAGAAAGACAGAATACGGAAAGAGAAGATCCTACGGAGGGATTTCAAGGCTAAGGTGGGAGAGCAGTGTTTGCTGTGAAGATCTCTGGCTTAGTATCATGTTAGTTGAAGCCTATGCATGCTGTGAGCTACCTAATACTAAACAGCTCGGACATTCACATATGTCATGAGCTCCTGGAAGCTGGGACTGAATTGTTCTGGCTTTGTACAGCACCTGGCACAGCACTGTTGGGGTCAGTGATTGAGGCTTCACAGGCCTGTTTGAAAACCAGGATTGTGCTGTCAGAAAGTGCACCATGGTTTTCATTTGCTGATCTGAAATGCTTAAATTGATAAGATCCTTTCCTGCAGCTACCCAAAGATGCCTTTCAGTTTTTTTTTTTAACTGGACAAGCTTGGTGTTCCTTCATGAGACCTGTATAAAATGCCTCGGGTCATTTTGCAACATGAGCTTTTTTTGGCTTGGTATGCCGATAAAATCAGAGGGAAATTTGCTAAACCCCCCCGGTGGGTTGTGACTGTAATGCTGAGTTCAGGCCACCTGGTGTCAGCATGGACCTTCTGGGACATTCCAGCATCCAGGGACAGCTCCAGCTGCTCCCAGACAGAAAGGGAGTCAGGAGTCAGGTTAGCCAAGGCTGAATAGTGAAGTGGGCCAGTGGCTCTACTGCATTTCCCTTCTGATGCAGTTCTGTAAAAAGGCTGATTTTATGCTAACACACTGTCTGTAATTCAAGGAGGGCTTGCAGGAGTGAGAGCTGTCAGTGGTGCTAACAGGGACCTGTGCCAGGTTAGAGTGACTGCAGGTCTGGCCAGGTGACACTGATTCTTGTAACTGTTCTTTCTAAATGGTGTCACTGCACAAAATAGAGTTGGAAGCAACAGACAACTCTTAATCTTCAGTTTAAAATTTTAATTTTCAGTTTCCCGTGCCTTAACAGTAGAAATGATACCAGAATGTGTACAGATCTCAGCTGTAAATCATTTTCTTCAGCCACCTCCAGCTGCTCCACAGCCTACTGGTAGGTCCTCTGCATAAATCCATCTTGTTTCCCTGTCTGCTGTCCTCCTCACATGGGTAACTGTGTTTGCAGGTGCTGGATCTGATTGATGTGTTCCTGGTTAAGCAAGCAGAGAACCCCTTGGTGTTTGATGTCATTGAGCCCCTGCTTCAATTGATTGAACAGTGCATGAGCTCAGACTCTGACAAGCAGGAGGTTGACTTCCTCCAGAAAACAGCTAGTATCTTCAAGTAAGTGTCCTTAGACCTGCAGATAATAGACAGTGGCTTTTGATAAACAGCTGTGGTATTGGTTGAACATCAGGAGCTGGTCTAAGGTTGAAGGCAATTGCTATGCTTAGAGATTGTGTAGGTTAGATTATCAGCACCACACACATACACAGTGCTTAGGCATAACCTGCAGGAAGGCAGTTAGGATCTGGATTTTCTAGGCTAAAGGACTTGAATTGTCAAACCTGTTTGTAGGTGGAAGCCTCAAGAACAAACACAGGTATTGCAGGTATGGAGCCAGGTCACTGAATACCTCCATGGGCCCCTGAGCTCTGAGTCAGACTATGCAACAACTCCTAAGGCTTACAGAGTTGCTGCTGTGGCCGGAACAAAGTCCCAACAAGTTATTTCTGAGTCAGGCACAGTGCAAATTCCCTGTTCAGGGCCAGAAGTGAGGGATGATACCAGCTAGACAGATACAATGCATGGTGTGTCACATGTGTCCTCTGTGCACCACTTCTTGACATCCTCAGCACTCTCTAAAGCATTTTCAGTGCTGCTGTCTCGCCCCAGTTGAGAAGCAGTTGTGAAGTAACAAGGTTTGAGGTAGTCAGTCCCCTTTGTGGGAGCTCTGAAGGAAAGTCAGCTCTGATGCCTAAATTTGTGCTTGAAGGTGAAAAGTGTTGAGAGTCCTCACCCTTCTTGCCACAGCCATGTGCTTCCCACAGCCAGCATTGTTTATTATCACTCACTGTTTTTGTTCTCACTCACCCTGATAAAGTGGTCAGTGTTCTGGCCATCTGTTCCCCAGAGCTCTCTGTAGGTAATGGCTCTGGATTTGTTTTAATGCTGTGCAGGAACTCGCTGTGCCGCAATAAGCAGTACTGCAAGAGAGTGGCCTCCCTGCAAGAAGATGTGCATGCTTTAGTGCAGAGACTTGTCAAGAAAGCCTGCAAGCACACTGACTCTGCAGTGGCTCTCTATTACTTCAGGTGAGTGTTCACAAGGAGCATCTCTGCTGGTGCTGTGAGATCTGAGCAGGTGTAATATTGTGTGTTAAGAGGTCTGGGAAGCAAGAGCCTTGCAGAAGGCTTGATACCAGCACCAGTGTCTTACATAAGGACTAGTCAGTCCTGGCAGCCTGAAGCATTTTCAAACGTCTGGTTTTTTGGTGATTGTCTTTTATAGTTTCTGTGATGCAGAAATGGTTTGATACAGCATTGCTGCTGCTGGTGGGAAGTGCTTTTTTGAGGCTTCCTCTGGGAGTAATGCAGTGTGTGTGCTTCAGTGGGGGATGAGTGTAATTTCTAGTCAACTTGTGATGATTGTTCTTTAAGTGCGGTGTTTAGTGTTCCCATGATAGCACAATGAGGGCAATAGTGATTGAGTCCTGACTGTACAAAGCAGTATTTTCTCCTTTGCTGTAGAATACAGGAAAATTAGGATAAGCCAGATACGTATTTGTTAGAAAGATGGGTGGTCTTGCTGTTCTGTGGTGTAAATAGGAGTGCCATTTACCAGCAGGCTCTCTTGTGACATGCAGCCAGTGTCACATGGACTTTCATACTCAATCTGAGATTTTTCAACTCAGCTGTGTGTGCAGTGGGTACCATGTTGCATGGTCAACCCAGTGCCATCGGGCATTGTTGGCTCTGCAGCACATCTCCCCCATGGCTGTGCAGGAACCATGGTACTTCCTGGCAACATGGGGCTGGCTGTGTATGCTGCATGGTTCCCTGACAGCTTCCCAGCAGTGGCAGTCCTCAGTGGAGCAGTGCCCAGTAAATACTGCATTTTCCAAAAGCACAGAAGTCTGCATGCTCTCCCAATGGATATGCCTGAGTTCTCCAGCACGTGGCAGCTGAGACTGAGAGGCCATGCTGCAGCACTGGCACTCCTGGAGGAGTTCTGCACCTTGCCCAGGATTTCTGAGCCTGCACAGCTCAGCATGAACTTGAGGAAATCAGGCTGATAGTGGGGATATCTGACTGTGATGACACATAACAAGATGATTCAGCTTCCTAAGATTTCTTTGTCTTCAGGTCTGGCCAGAGTGGGTTAGACTGAGAGAAGGGACCCTCTCAAATTCTGTAACTATCATTGCTACAGAGTAAGCTGCCTCTGCCTTTAGGTGGCTTCACTGTGGCACTGTGGTAACAGCTGTGTTCTCCCCTTTTCTTTTATAGTGCCTCATTATACCTGCTCAAAGTATTGAAAGGAAACACATCATCAACTCTTCCTCCCCCTGAGCCCGAGAAACAGAGTGACAGCAGAGCGAAGCAGGTGTGTCAGGTAAGACACAAGGCTGCTCCTGAGGATGTGCTTTTTGCCAGTAAAGCTGCATTACCTGGTTCTGCTGAGTGGGCCTTCCTTGTTCATTGTCCCTGGGCCTGCTGCTTGCAGGTACCTGTCTACATGATTTCCATAACATTGAAAAGTTCCCTGTCCCTTTCTGGCCCTTACCCTCCTGCCTTTCAGTGCCTGCTTGCCCACAGGCACAGGGGCTGCTGATTCAGTGGATCCAGGTTGATGTCCAAAGAAGCCTCATGTGTATTTGTGCTGTTCTCCTCCCTGATTTGCTGTTTTTTCCATTAAACTCCTGGCAGTCACTCTTGAGTTTTTTCCAGAGGGTACTGAGGAGCAGGAAGACACAGAACAGTGGTGGATGAGGGTAAACTCCTATTCCCCTGAGGTTTGGGCTAAGGTGAAGAGTGAAGGGTGAAGAGTGTGTGGAGCAGCCCTGATTTCAGTGATAGTTTGGAGAGAGACTTCTTCTGATTGTGCTACATGTGTCCATTACTAGGACACCCTTAGTCTGATCCCCTTTCACCTACTGTCTCTGCTCCATTTCACAGGTCTCAGAGTGTGGTGACCCTTTATATTGGGCAGCCCACTCCAGTCACCTCCACTAGAAACTTAGCAAGTAGTGTCTCAGTCTCACCAGCTGACCCTGGCCTTGCCTCTGAACCCCTCAAATTGAGTGTGGGAATTAGTGCCTTAATCTTGCTGACATCTTGTGGGGTAGAAAAATATACAGAGCTCCCTCATGAAAATTGCAGATGTTTAGGTATTACTGGAGGCTGAAAAGACAGCCAGTGTTTCTAGGGCTTAGGGAGAGGCAGAGGGTGTTAATCCAAGTAGCTCCTGTGCAGTGCTGGGCCTGTTATGAAAAAAAAACCAAACAAAACGGGAGGTCTAGGGGGAATATAAACAACATACTTGACTTTGAGGCTAGAGTGAGGCAGGCTTCACAGCATCCTTGTGCAGTTTCACAGGGAGGCCTCTTATTGCAATGGGAGCAGAGCTCTGGTCCTGACCAGGCAGGGGCAGAACCAGCAGCTGACATGAGCTGCTGGTTTGAGGGAAGTGACAGCTCAGTTCATGTGATGCTGCTGATGCTGACATTGTGTTGAGGCCGGGGATGTTTTGCAGTGGGGAACCAGAGACAGAGGTGTGGTGTGTTTCCAGTGAGCTGTGCTTTGTGAGCATAATTTGGAGCTTTTTAATAAGCAGGAAAGTGGAACTAGAGCAGACACCAGGATGCAGTAGCCAAATTTACAGAAAAACTATAAAAGAAATCTTTTCAGTAAATATATACATGGAAGGAGAAATCAGTTATTTCCCCTGCAGATGTGTGTGTCAAATAAATGCTAAGTAGAGGCATTCAACTAGAAAAACTGAGGTCATATTTCAAGACCCATCTTCCTTGTTCCACTTCAGCCTATGTTCAGCTGCAGTAGCACTGGGATTTTGACCTGACAACAGGACACCACGTTAACTTGGCTTTAGATTTCCCTGGGGCCGTGGAAAAATTCCTTGGGCAGAGGTTCACTACTGTGAAGATTACAGCTTCTTCCTCCTGGGCCCTAATTTTTCACTCTTCCCAAAGAGCAGTACTTCCCTGGCAATATGTGAACAGTCAGGAACGTTGGGATGCAGTGCTCTACACTTGGCTCTTCAATGACTCCTGTTTGTTTAGATCCATGTAGCCTGAGCAGGTCTCAGCTAGTTGCTGTGTGTCTGGGATTCTTGTTCCCCACCAGAGGGGGATATTGGAGCATGGACACAGTTTTGGGATTGCTGGATCCCTGATCAGTGCTAGGGCTTGTCTGCTGAGTACTTAAGAGTTCTGGACATAGGTGCTAAGTTTATGTAGATCAGATATGTACCTACACTAAAATCTACAGATACAAGTAGCTCTTCAGCTGAGAACAAACACCATGTGCACAGCCCAGCTACTGCACAACGGGCTTGCAGTGAGCCTTGTGTACTAGATGTGCCAACCACAAACCTAGAGCACAGCCCCCACACTACATGGAGTGTGTGCAGTCCTACTAGGAAGCTGTGCTGCCCTTCATTGACAAGGTCATGTGGCTGTCAGTGCCTGAGACAGCATATTTGGGGCCCACTTGGCTGTTTCTTCATGGTTCTGTGTCATATCTCAAACATAACTAGTTGTTGGAAAAACCTCTTAGAACTGATGAAAATTAATTTATTCCTTGTTAGTGATTCATTCCTGTGTTCCACTGGAAATGCTTTTGTTCTGTTCTCTTCCCTACAGCTTTTGAACCCAGGTTGTTTGAATGTGAAGAAGGTGGCTGATATCTATCAGCAGGCACTGACCCAGTTCCTTAGTAAAAGGAACAGTCCCCTTACATGCTCCATGTTCCATGATCTCTTCAAACGCTTCCCAGTAAGTGCTGCTGACTGTCTGCTGTGTTGTCTTCTGCTGGCTCCAAAGTATGATTATAATTCTGGGGAAAGTAGGGAGAGAAACTTCTCTGCTTTATTGCAGACTTTTGAAATTGCTGTGAGGTTTCCTTGGATTTTCACCTGCTCAGACTCTTAAACTCAGTTTTTATAGCAACACTGCAGGAGGCCAGGGTCTTATTTATGGTTTGGACTGGGATACTGCATGCAGAAAGCAGCTGAACAGCAGGTTGCTCTTTAAAACATAGCCTGAGAAGCTCTAATTTTTTACCAGTATTCAAGACAACACGGACGAGCAAGGTTTGCACAAATGCAAAACAGATCACCTTGTTTGAACAACCAATGTAACTCCTGTCCAGCTCTGCTCCAACTGCATGCTCAGTTTCCCAGTTTTCTTCCAAGAAGACTGAAGAGTGTAAAGTCTAATTGGAATCTAATCTTCAAGCCTGATATTCAGACAGTGCAAGTGTCTGAGATGTTTGAGGTATTTCCTGCAAGTTTGACCTATGCCTGGGGCTGGTCTTCTCTGTGAGGACAGCCAGTTTTTAAGAAGCAGGCTATGGGCCTGAATGTCATACAATTCTTCAGGGATTTTTAGGTCAGAGCAAGCTAGAGACAGCTGCCAGAAGCCCTTTCTCAAAACCTTTTAGAATTGATGTCTGACGTGAGGATGGGAGGAGATGTAGGCTTGTGTGGCTGGGGGAGGATGCTCTCAGACTGACTGGAGGACTCCATCCAGGAGAGTTCTTCTGCTTGCTGGGTTTCTTAGGACTCCAGCCCACAATGCCTCATATGTAAGTTTGAGAAACGGAGGGAGAGCAGGGCTGTGTGTTGCCCCATGGTCAGCAAACTTAAGATCCCATCTGCAGGTTTCTACAGCCTTTGGATTCCGTATGAATCTTCCTTTTAGAATAGTCTTTTAAAATTACCACATCCACATCTCTTTCTAAGTACTTCCAGGGATGGTGACTCAACCATTTCTCTGAGAAGCCTGTGCCAGTGCCTGACAACTCTTTCAGTGAAGAGATTTTTTCCTTATACCTAATGTAAACCTCCCCTGGTGCAACTTTAGGCCCTTTCCTTTTGTCCTGTCATTAGTTCCCTGGGAGAAGAGACCAAACCACACCTGGCTACAGCTCAGCATGTTCTTCTTTGCCTGGGACTGGGGCTCTGCACGAAGTGAATTGACACTACAGAAAGTGTCAGCCAGATGCAGACTTTAGTTTTCACTTGGCAGAACACAGGGGGTGAAAAATACTTGCCTTATTTTTCCAGGTGAAGAGAGGTGAAGAGTTTTGCTGCTGCTTTTTGTTGTGATCAAGATTTCACTCAGAGCTGGTGTGAAAAAAGCTGTTAATTTTCAGATAAACTTGCTGATTTCTGGGCATTTCTCTTTCTTGTGTCATTTTCCTCGTAGTCAAGAGGCTGTGTAAAATATAGACTGTTTTGCCTGAAAAACAAACTTGTCTGTCAGCAAACCACTAATAAGAGACTTGTGTCTTTCTTTGTTACAGATCATGTGTAAGCCATTAGTAGATACTCTTGTTGAGTTTATCACAGCAGCAGCCAGGCAACATCAGCAGGTAAGAATGAAAGTAAACAAACAAAGCTGTATAACAGTCAATCAGAGAAGTAACTTAAACATGGCAGCTCAGATGATTTTTAATATGTTTATAATATGCTTTTAGGGCTGCCCAGTTTTGGAAGTGGCTTCTGGGGGGGCAGAGCTTTTGCAAATAACTGCCTTGCTGCTTCAGGTGTGTGAAGTTGTGGAAATGCCACACAATATATCCACAATCATGGGGGTTCTTTGGTAGCATCTCCTTTAAAAACTGTCTGCAGATTTCAGGGTTGAGGCCTGATTGTGGTAGGGGTTGACTCCAGCTGCTTATTCCTTGATTGCTTCCTTCTTGGTAAGATGTTCCTTGGTATTAAAGGAGTATGCTGTAGTCCCTGCCTCCTCATGCTGCCTCTAGGTCAGGTTCTGGAGTCTTTTCTGTGCCTTGCTAGGTGTCCTGCATTTTATAGTCTGTGTGCTGCTGTATTTAGTTTAAAACCACCTGTACCACAGATCTGATTTTTGATGGTTGGTTGCCTGTGCCTGACTAACACAAAATTAGTGGAGCCTTATCAATAAAACATTGCAGGGTGAGTGCACAGGTCAGTGTTGCTGGAGCAGGGAATGAGGCCTGTCTGGATTTGCACTGCAGTGGGGGGGCCTTCCACACAGTTAATAACCAAAACCCCTCTAGGCCAGTAGCACTGTCTCAAACTTTCCCACCCCCCAGCTGTACCCTGTGTCTGTCCCCTGCAGAAGTGCATCCTAGATTGATCTTCCTGTGTCATAAATAGCTGTTTTATTGTTTTTGATCATTGGAGGGAATGTGAAGGGGTAGGTATGTGTTTACAGTAGGGCTGCTTTACATTGTCAGTGTAAATTGCAGTTCAGACTGTTTTAACCAACAGGAATGGCTTTGATTTAAAGAAGACCAAAAAAAAAAAAAAAGAGTGAATTGAGCTATTAATAATTTCAGTGGATGGTAATAAGGATGTGTTACACAAACAGCAAATTAATTGTGAGGCACATACTTGATCCCATCCTCAAGAGACCAGAAGAGTATCCCAAGCAGACAGCTCCTTTATGTGGGTATCTTTGCTTCTCCACAGGGAGTAGCATTCTCCTTCTACCAGGGCTTCCACAAAGCTGCTCCAGCTTTGTTTGCAGAGCCTGTTTGCCTGTGGGTGGGAGGAGTAGGGGAGGACATGTGGAGTGTGTGGGAGCTGGGTACAGAACATGGATATACTGCTGTTCAAACAAAGGCACATGGAGAGTGAGCTCTGGAAAGCCTGTGGAGCTTGGAGTTGCAGCTTTACATTTTTTATGCAGTGTTTCCTTTTCAGGAATTCTGGCTTCCCAGCATCAAATGTCCAGGTTGTCAGGTCTTCAGTTAAATCTTCCCACTGATTCTCAATGTAAATGTGTTTTGGTGGTATCCTAGTGGGTCCGGTAGGGTAGGGTAGTAGGGTAGAAGTCAAGCTAGGGGGTGTATGTGGCAAAGTGATGTGGGTAAAGCAGGGGGGTAACTTCTCTCTGACACCTCTGGGAAAATAAGGTGGAAGGACTTGGCTTCCAAAAAGGCTTTACTAACTCCTGAAAACACCAAAGGTCTCATGATACTCTGAATTTGGCCAGCCCTGATGACTGAGATGCAAGTGGGGTAGTCTTCCACTTTTAACCCTGAATATTGACTTCTAATCATTAAACTAGCTTAGTCCCAGGGCCTGGAGGTTTAATTTCTGTTCTGACACTCCTCTTGTTAGTGGTGATTGTTCTGGGTATGGCTGCTGCATCTGTATGGACAGCTGATCCCACTGGGATCCTGACTTGTTGGCTCTGCAGATAGCTTTGGCAGGGTGTCCCCAGGGCCACACCAGGTGGGAAGAGCCATACTCTGCATGAGAAGGTGGAGGCTCAGCTCTGGGCAGGTGTCTTGTGTTGGCCTGATAATGAACCCTGGGGCTCTGGCCCAGCAGGGCTGCTGGCCACTGTCCCAGCCAGCCTGGGGGAGGAGGAGATGTACCTTCAGGTTGAGCTTTAAGGTAGTTGTGAACAAAATGAAAAGTGATTCATGAAGAGGGTGTGAGGGGGCTGTTTGTTCCTCATCCCCCTGTATACCTGGGAAGTTTGTGAGGGCAGCATGGAGGCAGGGGGTCTGTTCCACATCTCCTCTCAGCCAGACTGGTCCCTACATTTTTAGGGCCTCTAAGTAAGATCTTGTGGCCACTGGCTTACATGCCCAGCTCTTACTTCAAAAAGCTCTGCTCTTGCTGGGGCCTCTAGTGTAAAGTTAAGCTGGATCATTAAGTGATTACCCTGGACCAGCCTGGCTGAGGTGGTTTGCAGAGCACACTGTACAGCAAGGCCTGGGCCTGCCGGGGTCTGGCCAAGAAACAGCAAACCTGAACTGCGTGTGCACTGTTGTTCCTGTGCCTGCTGCTGTGGGCTGCTGCAGGTCTGTCAAACTCAGTTTCTGGGCAGTGGTAACAGAGAAGATCCTGTGGGAAAAGCAGGAGCCATTCAGATGCTGCTCAGCTGGCACTGAGGTGGAGAGGAGCAGTTTGGCCTCCCCAGTCATTTGTCCTGAGGACCTCACTGTCTGCCTGCTGCCCAGGTGTTTGTGCATTGATGTCACAAAATGGGACGTGAGGATGATTTGGCTGAAAACTTATTTTGCCCTTGCACACATAGTTTTTTTCTCCTTTTGCCATGTTAAAGTTAACTTCAGTCAATTCACTTACTCAGGGCAGAGGGTGGTCTGTTCAGGGGCAGGAGTGTCTGGGTGAAAGCTGTGATTTATTTAATCAGAGACCATGCTCATTAACATGAAATGATGGCTTCTGTAAAGTCAGTACAAGAATATTGTAAAGGAGAGCTGGTGTGTGGACTGTTGGCTGTAGCTGATGACCCAGGCAGCTGCAGCCTTTCTGTGCATCCTGTCTCCCTCAGCTGGTCACCTCTGAAACCTGGAGAGCAGCAAACCCTCAGAGGCAGTGCTGTGTCTGTACAAGCAGAGGTGTTTGTAGCTATTGGATGGGTGTTACATGTCTTTCTGGGAGGTACTTCTCTTTGGCCTGGGTGTTTGCTGTAGAGTAGGGAGTTTTGGAGATATTCAAAGGGAGCATCTTGGTGCAGAATTTAGCAAAAGAAAAGGAAGCTTTAAAACTTTATGTAGTGTTACTGACATTGTCAGCCCTTTTCCTCTGACACTGTTCCTACATGCCTAAAGGAGCAGTGAGGTTGTTCACCTCCATGTTGAAGTAATTTGTGAGATAAAACAACACTTTGGGGGAGGGTGAGAGCTCTCAAGGTAGTTTTAAGTGTGGCTCACAGTGATTGGATTGGTAGGTTTTCTTAGCAGTAAGCTCAACCTGTATAACAAGTTTTGAACTGGAAAGGTGAATTTGCAGTGGTCTTACTGAGGCTGAAGCTTGTACCTGGGGCCTTCTGCTCCTCTGATGTTACTACTGGGGCACAGATACCTGCAGGAGACAGAAATGCAGCAGTTCCCCTGGAAAAGGAAACAGTTGGAGAGATTGGTGTTATTTGTGAATGGGCAAACAAAGGCAAGGGATGTTTTACCAGGGAAGGGGGGTTGTCATCCCACCCTGAATTCATTTAGTACCTGTCTACATCAGAAAGATACAAGATGTGTGTGACAGTGGATCTGCAAAACCACCTTGTTCCAGGCAGTTCATGTTTCTCAGCTGGACTTCTCACCCCCTGTGAGACCACACTGGCTGCAGGACTCTGTGACTCGTGCTCTGCTAGTTCAAGTGCATTGTGCCTGTGGGAGCTGGTGCTCTGAATGCTCAGTGATATTGGCTGGCCTGTTTTCAAGCTCTGCCTTTCTTCAATGGGAAGTTTAAGTGCCAAACATGCCTGTGTGAAAGTTAAAATGCTTCAGGCTTTAAAAAAAATAGTGTTTGGTTGTCACTCATTTATTGAACTGAGAAATCTGGTGGGGTTTGTGATGGTTTGGGTGGGTTTGTTTTTTTGTGGGCTTTTTTTTTTTTTTTCCCTACAGCAGCAGTTGGGATCCCTTTCACAAGCTTGTTGATCCTTGCCATCCCATATGTATGTTAAACCAACATATAACTTAAGGCTGTACTGTCTTCTCAGAGTATGGCCTGCCTCATCCCTGCCATGTGTCCTTGCAGTGTTCTCTGTTGTAGAAAGAAGTGACTAAAAACTATACAAAATCACTTGACTGCAAGCAGCAGCTGTGAAGCTTTTCAAGAGGACCTTTAGTATGGGAAAAGTGCTACAAGTTGAAGTAAAAAAAGGAAGAAAGAGGTAAAGAATGACTTTGTAGTGCAGTCTAGTCTAAGTTGTTAAATGCAGTTCTGTGGACTGAGGTTCTAAGAATCAGTCACACTGTGACCTTGTCCTTGCAGAAATGTCTTGAGTGGTAGGAGAACAGGGCCAGTTCCCACATCACAGTTGGTACATCCAGGCAGATCTGAGAGCTTTTTTTACAGACAAGGTGCTTCCAGCAGAGTAAAGTGCAGCTACCACTGGTGGAGTGCAGTAACCAGGCATGTGCCTGTCACACACAGGTGTGTGTGGCTCAGGTACAAATGGCAGCTGGGGAAAGGTACCCCAGTGATAAGTGGGATGGGAAAATGACAAGCCATCACAAGTGGAACTTGCATTAGCCCTTTGAGTTGTCCTGGTGCTAGTGAATTGTGCTAAGTGTCTGGCACAGATGATCTCACTGGCAGTGCAGTTAGCCAGCAGAATGTATGTGGTGCTGACAGGATGGGGGAGGCTTGTGCTGTTTCATGGATGAAGGATGTTCCTGTCAGCCTGATGTCTTACACAAGCACTAAACATATTCTCTCAAATTCTGTTTGGAGAAAAATGTGTGTGAGCTAGTCCTCACTTCCTCCTTTCTTAGGACAATCCATTCTTACTGCTGCAGTTGCTTTCCAGGAGACCTTGACCTTCACATTACTTCCTTGTGCCTGTTTCACTGGGTGTAGCATTGCTTTTTCAATATGCACAAAAGCTTGGCTTTTTTAGTTTGTGCTGATGGAGCATAAACCAGAGATCAAGATGTGTTTAATTTAATGATTATTGCATGACTCAGCTACATACCAGAACCCTCCTGAGCCTTAGGTGAGGAATGTCTTCCTGGTTTATTTTTAGCTGTATTGGTCTGATGAGCAGAGCTACAGTAACATCTAATTCTGTAATTGTGCAGTCCTGGGCTGTCCCTGGGCTGATGCTGTTGCAGCACAAACCCCTCAGTGCTGCACTGGTAATTGTGGTGAGGTTCTCACTGCAGTATCCCCCCATTCCCATGTATGGGGACTGGATGAGTCCATGAACCAATGTTTCTGCCCTAAAAACTCTCTGTGAGTGTGAGGATCAGGTGAAGAGGGAGAACGTGTGGCTCGTTGCACTGCAGTACCCAGGTGCAAGGGCACCTGCCAGCTCCCAGCTGGAAACAGGCTGAAGCACAGCCTCTCTGGGAGCTGGCCTGGAACAGCTGTGCTTTTCCCTGAGAAGTCCAGCTTGTTGGCCAGCAGTATTGGAACCAGTTTGGAAATGAGCACTAATAAATGAGAATTACTACTGCCAGGAGTAAGGCATTGTCTCAGTCTTGCTCGTGGCAGACACTTAAAACCTCTTCTAGTGTGAAACATTTTCCATGGATTTACAGAAATGGTTTCATATCCATCCCTTGGTCTTTTCCTTTGGGAAAGGCACTGGGAGTGTACTCATCAACACAATTGCTAAGAGCCTCTGCAATTACTTTTGCACTGTGGTCACACATCAATTTGAATACATTCCTGCCTTCTTATTTACATTCAAAGCTGTATTGATTGAGGATGTTGCAGTAGCTGGAAGCATAATGAGGCTATATTTGTCCATCAAGTGAGTTTATTTTCTGTGATTTGGCTGGAACTCTGCAGAGCTGATGTAAGTGCAGAGCTGTCATGAAACTAATAAAAGTAATTTTACTTAGTGTGGAAATGAGAATGGGCACTGAGACAGAGTTCAAAATGTCATCTTATGTCATACAGATTCATTAGTATTTCAGAATGTGTTTTTACAAAGCTGTCTGTGACAAGGAACCCTTTAAGATCTATCTAATAGAGAGTGTATTTTAGGTAAGTTGCTAATTAATCTTGCTGCTTTGGCAGTCTCCCCAAAGGGATCAAACATATATAGACATAATTTTACAGAACTGAAGCAGGTCTGTGCCAGAGCTGCTGTCACCAAAAGAGTAAAATACGATCCCAAATTCCTGCCAAAGTGGTCTTGGCTGGTTGACAGTTGTCCTTCTGAACAGTTTATGTTCTATGTAAATATCTAAGTTAAAAATTAATTAAACTTTAATACAGCAAGAGCAGTAAAAGTGCTGCAAAGCCTCAGAAGCCAGCACCCCTCTGTGTGAGTGTTTGGGAGTATTTCACTTCATGCTGGGGGAGATGAATGGATCCCCACATTAATGCACTGTGCCCTGCCTGTGTGCTCACAGATAGCTGCCAGCAGGTAGTAGAGGAAGAGCTTGTTATGGAACATTTTGCATAAGCTGTTACTAAAAATGAAACAAAATAAACCTCCCCAGATAAGAACCAGCACCAGTTCAGCTCTACCTCCTTCGCATGAGGAATGAGCACTGGGCAGGCAGCTGGTGGGAGCTGAGCAAAAGGCCATGAGTGAAAGGCTCCCTTCCTTCAGAGCATCCTCTGTCCCTTGGCACAGGTCACCCTGTGCCTGTGTCCTCTGTCAAGGTGTCACTGGTGGACAGACCTTCAGAAGGTGAATTGTCCACAGGCAGTGAGATCCAAGGGATGCAGGGCTGGAGATGCTGTTGCCTGTCAAATAATCTTTTTCATCTTCTTTGGATCAGTATGTGCTCTCCCCTCAATAAAAAGAAATCATTTGCAGCTGGAAAATCTATGTCAAACTGACATGCTTTGGCTCCAGTCAGTGTCCTGGTCCTGTTTTTGTTTTGTGTAAGGTGATGGTCAAGGGGAGTCTGTGTTTTGCAAGGTGAAGCTGAGCTATGGGTGGGCTCTTGGGGGTTTTTGATCTATTTCATCACAAGCCAGCAAAGCCCTGTGACATGAACTAGCTCTAGAGATGTAAACTGTCCACTGAAGTTGAAGGGAAAGCAGTTGAATGCTTAAATGCTTTGCTGGGTCAGAGCCAGAGTGCTCTACATTTCTGTGTGGAGATTTTTAGTTCCCAGACCTTTAGGATAGTTGTGCATGTGGATTATTGCATCCCAACCTTGCATTTCTGAAAATGTTTCTTGCAGTGGGATTGTACAGAAAGACCATTTTCCTTTGGTGAGCAGGAGGACATTGACAGCATCTATAAATAGTCTCTGATGTTCTCTGGAAAGGTGTCTGATGCCACAGCAAAATGTGTCTCCCTGAGGAATTGCTTTCTAAGCTGTGTTTCTCTCTTACTTGTGTGAGATGGTTGAACATTTTAAAAGGTCTTGTTTAAATTTTTCAGATCCTCCTGACTGCATTTAAAGCTGAGTGCTCGAAATCCCATGGCAGGAGTTTTCACTTGTATCTGCACTGAGAACTTGGTGTGCTCTTGGTGTGTTTTAGCTGAATGTGGGACCTCTGTCACTGAACCTGCAGAGTCTCTTGGGAGCATCATGCATGTTGTGAGCTGCTTCTGTTTGTTTATTTTTCTTTCTTACAGGTTTTTTTTTGTTGTTGTTGTTGTACTTCTTGGTGCCTTCTAATGGCCTTTGTCTGTTGCCAGAAGTGTCTAGCAGACAGTTTGCCTGCATTGCCCACAAACAAATCCATAGTGATACCAGGCATTAATTGACTGGCACAGACACACTGCCCTGTTATCTTTATATCCCACCATACTCAGTGTAGCACAAGCAGAACATGAAAAAGCTTCTGTTTGCCTCTTTATTGTGATTCTGGAGATCTAGGCTGTATTTATTCTGCTAGCTGCTGTTCAGCTGATTGTGTTGATGATCATGTAGCAAATCCTCAGTAATGGAGGAAACATTCTAGTTTGTTGCTGGGAAGAAATTAGAAAATTAAAAGGTCACATAAACTTTAATTCTTGCTGTAGACATAGCTGCTGGTAAGAGCTGTCCAAGGAGGGAAGTGCTCCAGAACAGTAACAGCCCTGTGTGTAGGCTGGACCTGCTGAGTTAGATCTAAACCATATTGCAGTGATTTTCCAACTCTCAGTAATTTCCTAGCCTACTAAATTAAACTTGCCATCTGACACATGGGGAGTTGATAGTTTTGAAAAAGTGACTTGATAGTTTTTAAAAAGAGATTGAACCACCCAAGTGTGTTGTGCTCAGCCTCCCAAACACAGCCCCTCCAACAGTTTGAGGAGTAGGTGTTTGTGTAGAGCAAATGGGAAAAGTTTGCTTGGAGACAAGGTCATTGCCATGTATTTAATAATGGCATAACAAACACAGGAGGGGAAGAAGTGGCTGTGGTGTGATAAAATGAGCTACTCTCAGTCATATGGACTCAAGATATATTAATGTTGCAAAATATTAAAAAAAATCAGGATAGAATACTGCTGAAGTTCTGGGGAATGATTTCTGTTCTCTTTACAGTGAGCTATGGGATCTTGGTGTGGGAGTGCTAGGAGGTGTGTTGGAAGGGTGTTTTGTTGGCAGGCAAAAAAGGATTAGGGCTTCTACAGCATAAAATGGAATGCCACCCTGGGCTCTGCTCACTGACAAGGACGTCCCCAAGTGTTTGTGTACTAAGTGGCAGGTCCATTTTTGTTGTTGTGGGGGGGGGAGTAGTGGGGTTTGGCTGCTTCTCTTTCTGCTTTCCCTTGGCACATATTAAAATGTCACTGCAAAAGTTGAAGCACAAGTAAGGAGTTCAGGTAAGCTCTGCAGGATTTCTCAGCAGCCTCCACACAGAGCAGGGCTTCCAGCCCTGTCCCTCTTCCCAAGGGCACTGTGCCCTCTGTCCTGTCATTGTGCCCCTCTCAGTGGATTCTGCAGAATGAAAAGAGGTCTGCTGGTGAGCATCCAAAACAATGAATCTTCAAAGTACAATTTCCAACTTTTTTTTTTTTGTTGCTTAGCAATGCTTTTTGTTGCAATATTCCAAGCTAACAATTTTACTGGTGAGTACCTTTTTTTAATACTGCACGAAAGCTAAACTTCAGTGGCTGATGTTTGAGTGAATTTGAATTCTAATTTCTCATTATCTGCTGATAAATGTTCTCAAAAGATGAAAATCTTTGTTTTTGCAACATCAAGCCTGGTCTAGTGTATCGGGGCAGCAGCTAAAAGCACACAGTGCCTAGGCAACATGGGCTTTTTTTAAACGTGTGCTGCTCTTAAATCTCCTAAATTATTAAATTAGACTTCAGCAAAGTCTCCTTAAATAGGCTGCATTATGCTGTAGCTGCCTTCTGAATTGCCTTAAGAAAATCCTATTTTGAGTCTTTTCTGAATTGAGGGCTCTGTTGTGCAGAGGAGACAACTGGCTTGGAAAGTATTGGGAGGAGCAGTGAGGGTGAGGCAGCTGGGGGACAGTTTTGTCTTGGTCTTACCAATGTGTGTGAGTAACTTGAGGTGTCAGTGGAGCCTCTTGCTGTTCAATACTACAATATATAAAAAATAAAGTTAAATAGAAGCTGACAAATTTAAAGCTTTGAGGATGGGTTGGTTGGGTTTTTTTTTTTTTTCAAGAGGAAAGCCAGAGTTGAGGGAAAGGAGAGTGTCCCAGATGATTTCCTCAGAGGTTTCTTGGTCATGTTTCTTTGAGCCTCAGATACTGGGATGTCCTGCAAGAGTCTTTGCTTTGATTTCTTAACGAAATAACATTTCTTGCTCTGATGTTTAGAGTGAGAAACTTGTAAAAGCAAAGTAGAAATGCTCCAAAATAAACAGGGTCATATTAAGAAACCAACTATTTTAGATTATTTTTTAAAATTGTGACTGTATCCTTAACTGGGGGTAGAAGAAGGAAAATGGGCATATCTTCTGATTATTATTTTTAATGTGGGAAAGAGAGGCTTGGTTGCATGGCACAGTCTATTCCTGTTCTTTTCTCCTCTGGTCTCAGTATGTCCCATGGTACCAGTGTTCCCCACCAGTGTTGCACTCCTGTAACTGGGCATTACAGGAAGAGCAAAAAAACATCAGAGCTCGTGGATGCTAATTTGTGCTCTGCTACTGATTTATCTTGTGTCCTCATGGCTCACTTAATTATGGCATCTTTTCATTGATCAAGAATTTAGGGTAATAATATATTGACTTTTTTTTTTTTTGAGCAAAATGTTAAGACTGATTGGCCTTTCTGATATGGTAAGTGGTTACCCCAGGGAGAAATTAATCTCTTTGTTGAACAAAGCAGCAGTCCAGTATCTGGATTGCTGTGTCCCAAGGGTCTGCCTGTTGGCCTCTGTGAAAGAAGAGCACAAGGTTTTTCCCAGCCCTGAATGCTCACCATTTGCTGTATGCCAGTGAAATCCTCAGAGCTGGTATCTAATACCCTCAGCCAGGCCTGGCCCAGGGATCCTGTGTATTATTTTATATCTTCGTTGTTTTGACTGCACAAATGTCCTGTAGACCCTTTATCTGAGGCAGAACACCTGCCCTGGCAGCCCAGTATTTAACATGCAGGTATCCTCTGAAAAACTGCACTGTCAGATCTCTCTGTGTGTATTGACTCCTCTCTACTCCTTTAAAATATAGCAACTTCTTATTTGTATCACTATGTCTTGTTAGACTGTGGTGACCACAGGAAGAAGCTTTAATTTTTCTTTTTATTATTTTTTTGCCTCTCCCAGCTGCCAGCAGAACAGTGCTGAAGGAAGCAGCTGTACCTGTGCACACTTGTATTGGGCACAGATGTCCTGCTGCAATGAGCAGACTCTCCCAAATGGGCCCCTCTGATTAATCAAGTGCAAGTTAAGGTTTTTCCTCTGGCAAGAACATCCTCCAGAGCACTGTTTGTAGGAGAACCAAGCATCAGAAAGGTCCATTCCTTGGCAGCAGTGAAGAGAATGTGATTTGCAGAATCCCTGGTTAAACAAAGTAATGATGGTTTAGGGCATGAAGAAACCTGTGTGTGAGTGAATGCTGTATGTATGGTCTGCAGGCTGTATATATAACCTGCCAGGACTGCTAGTCCTGGGATTTCTGCTGTCTCAAGTACATTTAAAACCCATCTGTTGTGACTGTGTGCAGTCAATGAATATCTTTACCTGTAGGGTCTAGACTGACACAAGTTGTGTAGGTGCAGCTGCATTATATAAAGGTGGTTTGTGTGGGGTGTAGCTCAATCCACATTTTCAGCCAGATTGAGCAGCAGTGGTTGGAGTGCTTGTCATGCTATAGCCATTTTCAGGTTGTGGAAGAGGAGGAGGATGTGCCAATGTAACTAATGGGATAAACTTTCTGTTGTCTGGCAAGTCCTCAGTCACAGCACAATGAAGTGAGCAGCTCATCTGATCAATCAACTGCTGCTCTTCAGAGCCTGGGAGTAGTAGTGGAATCATCACAGGTTGCTTAACTTCTCCTTGCTGCTGCCTAGAGCAGGACATGGGAGCCACAGGTGAAGAGGTTTGTGAAGGATAATAAAAATAGAGAGGAGAGAGGGGTTAGCAGGAGGGGTAGGAAGATGGAGGTTCCTTCACAGCCAGTTTTGGCTCTGCTTCCAGGGAGCTTTGTTCTTTTTCAGAAGAAAGGTAGCAAAACCCGAAACCCAAAGGTAGAGTATCCAAAGTAGGGACCGAGGTCTGATCTAGCTCCACATGCTGTGGTTTTCCTCTACTTGGAGGCACTTTTGCCATCCCTGAGTCTTGGTTTTGAGCCTTTCTCATGGAGATGAGGGATCCAGTTCACCTGCTACTTTAGCAGGTGATGAGCAGGTGATTGCTTTTCCATTTTTTCCATTGTTGAGATAGTGACTGGGAAGTTGACTGCACTGGGAATTACTGTATGGATGTATGTTCAAACAGTCCCAGGAGGGACAGAACCCCTTTTGTTTGCAAATTCCTGTTCTGCATGTTTAAACCAGCCAGAGAGAGGGAGAGGTTTAGGAATAAAAATTAAACCCAGAGTTCATTCATCATTTTTGCGCTCAAGAAGCCCTAAACAGATCATCTATACGATGGTGAGGGTCAAATGAGCATAACATGTCTTTTATGGCAATTCTTTTCAATGTACTAATTGTATGTAAGCTGTTGTGAGTGGTTTAAAGGTTCCTGCCAGATGTGTGGAAATCTGCATTTTTACTGGGAAGGAAGAACAGGCAAAGATGCCTGAAGCTGGGCTGCAGTGCAGCTTGGCTTGTTCTGAATCACTGAAAATTGCAAGAGCTTGATGACACAGGATGTTTGGTGGGGGTACACTGAAATTGCCTTTCTTGTCCAAGGTTGTAAAATGTGATTTAGGTATCACTTAAATGCTTTACATGTTGTAATTAACCAGCCTTACAAAATTTTTCTCATCCACTTGTCGCAGGAACTTAATTTAAATTAACTGTAAACCATCATTTGTTTTCATTACTTTTTAGCACGGAGAATTTTATTCCTGAGCTTGTAAATCTCCTTTTTTTTTTTTTTTTTTGGCAAGGCCAGACTGAGGGAGGAACCTGGAGGAACCAGGCTCAGAGCATGATGTTTGGAGCACTGTGAAGGTGTGGGAGCAGGGGATGGTGGATGATGGCTGGGGGTTTTTGCTAAGTTTTTACATCTGCATTCTTCTAGGATCTCTGTTTCTGGAGGCAGAAGGACAGACCTGGAAACCTGTCACTCATGTCCTGTTCATGTTCTGCTGACCTTAGACAGCAGTTTCACACCTTGTCAGGGCTGGCTGAGGGAATGCAATTATTTATTAACATTCAAAGAAAACTTATTTAGAATTTCCCGTATTCTTGGCCTCTGTTCTTTTACCCAGCTTTCCTGGTAGCATTTGTCACAAATGCAGCATGTGATTCATGAGATTGCAGTCTCAAAGGGCTTGGGAGGAGAGAATTTCTAGAAGTGCAATTATTTTTTGCCATATCCCTGTTGCTGTGGAATAGTCTTAATGCTGAGGATTACACACTGAGAGCTGCTGCTTTATGCTGTGTGCTGGCACTGAGTCAGATGTGCTGGCAGGGCAGGCTCTGTACCAGAAGGGAGACATCAGTGCTCTGAGATACCAGTGGCCTCTGTGGTGTGATACCAGCTCTATATTTTTGTCTCCTGGACTTCAAGAGCAGTGGAATGTTGATACTACTAAAACTCCTGATGCTTCTTCACTTCCAAAAATGTATTTGAGTTGCACAAACCTGTAATTTTCCAGGTAAAATGTTATCTATCTATCTATCTATCTATCTATCTATCTATCTATCTATCTCATATATATATATTTCATATAGGGAATAAGATGCTCTTGCCACACTGGTGAACTGTTTCATGTTGATTAATATTGTTCATGCTGCAAAGACAACGTGCAAAAAGATGAGGAAAATCCATTTTCATGTCTTTGGTTAGCATTTAAACTCCCCCCTGCTTCTCTTTCAAAGTGTAAGGAGGTGTGATAAGCTCAAATACTGTCCTGGGTCAGATTTAATGAGAGTTTCTGTCCTGCCATGTGCCTGAGGCAGGCCAGGCAAACTTGCTGCTTCTTTCCTGAAAGCTGGAAATGGCTGTCAGGGAATTTGGAAGGGTTACTCAGCTGTAGCCTGCAAACTGCTTTGGGATCACCCAGCAGAACAGCTGTGTGAAACTCAGAGCTGGGGTTTGGTGTGTCACAGTGCAGGCACATCTTAAGGTTCCTGCTCTTCTGATGGTGGCAGTGGTGGTTGCTGATTTCAGTGTCTTTTCTCTAGGAGTGTGCCTGGGTGGCAGTTTTTTTCACTTCTTTGCAAAGCCACCTCCAGCCCTATCCTAAACCACCTGAGACTGAAAAGTGTTTATTTTTGCATCAGAAACAAGTGTCCTTATATTAACAGAGTGCTTTTCTTTGGAAAAAACAGCTCTGAATTTAGGTCATGCCTTCATCTCTTCAGGATTGCAAACAGAATCTCTACAGTATTGCAAAGGCTTATTTGTTTTGTTCTTTTTCACAACTGCAGTGATTGAAAACATCTCAATCTGTTGCACTGCATCCAGCTCACCTGGCTGGTGACTGGGGAGAGCAACTTCTGACCTACTTGTGCTAGATGCCTGCTTTCAATAGGAAAACAGTGGCTGGATTGGTAGGGGTTTAATCCATTACCATATTGAATGGTTAGGCCAGGTGCCTTGTCCTTCCCTGTGCAGGATAAAGTTGGGTTGTATGCAAACCCCACTCACACTCCTTTTTAGTGTCTGGCTAAGGTGGATGAGCACACCTGGGAATTACCAGCACACCTTGGTTACTGCAGTGAGCACACTGCCTGTTTCAGAAAGAAATCACAACCATTGGCACGGAATGGTAGTTTGTGTAATTGTTGTAGATAGGAGAGAACTGAACAAAGCCACAGGAAATCTTAGGGTCAGCACTGCTCTTAGTTATTGTTGGTTCTCTGCTCCCACATGGACTGATAATGAGCCTTTCTGCCTTATTTAGTTGTATGCTTGATAGATATATGTGGGAGTCTGTGTGTGTGTCTACTGTGCCTGCTTGAATAGACTTCCCTTGGTTTGTTTTTTTTTTCTATTTTACTATTTTTACTATTTTATGGTCTTTTTAAAAACTAACCTTAAGGAGCAAATGTTTTGATTGGGCAACTGGGTGGCTTCTAGTGCCCAGGATACACTGTAGCATGCAGCTCCCTTTAGAAAAAGCTCTAATCTGGCTGTCATCTGCTTCTAATTATTCTCACACATTCTCATTTCAGAGACTGTGCATATGGGGGGGATGACAACCCACTTTCCTGAACTGGACTGGAGTTTGGTAGCTGGGACTTTTGAGTCTTCTGCTATTTTTGTCCATTTGTGAAGTGTTGATAATACTTGGCTCTTTCATAGGGCTGTCAGGAACACAGCAGGCTTGAATTGGCACTGAGAAAATGCAGAGAATCTTCTATGATATTCTTGAGGACAGTATTGTTCTGCCAGCCTCCAAAATTGCCAAATGCTTGTAAGGCATTCCAAAATGCCAGTGTTGCTGGGGAGGGCAGGAGGGAGAGGGACAACTGGGTTGTCAAGTGGTTGAGCTCCAGGTCTGTGCTGGATTTTGTGGAAGTACTCTCCAAACTTCAAATTGCTGCTGGTCTGTGCTTTGATGGTAAAATCATGCAGCTGGTCACGTGTAAAACACACATCATGAATATATTAAGGGTAAATGATGAGCTGTGAGAAACTGATGGGTTGAAAGTATTGATGTAAAAGATTTTAACTAGCTGGGGTGGCTTGGCTTCTCCTAAGGTGCTCTGTGTGTGGTTTTGTATTTCAAAAGTCTCAATGAAACCTCTGCATCACAGAACTGAACATAGGTAAATTTTGTGACTATTCTTCATTTCTGAAAAGATCTTTTTGGATTACTAGTATTGCTGCTACTGTTTGGTGGTGCTCCAGTGACTTGTTTCCAGGAGTGGCTGGGAATGGGAAGATCCTCATTCCAGGAGATGGCTTCAAAAATCCCCTGAGCAGTCTCATTTTCTTTTTTAGGCTATTTTCATTAAAAACATTGAGTGTTTGCATTCCCAAAAAGTGGGATGTGTTGAGATGGGCAAGAAAGTGGCTTGTGGTATCTCTGACTAGCCCTCTAAAGCAGATATGGGGTGATGAACCTTCACTGCCACGTGCATGCATGTCACACCTCTAACAAGTCTGTTTTCAGCTGCATTGTGTCCATGTATTTGAGAAGATAAAACAAGGAAAATGAAATGCAGCAGCAGAGCTGTTTCTCTGCCACCTCAAGGAAATGGCTCCTGAAGATCTGACTGACTTTGGGTCTCTCCTTACTTAAGCAAAATGCTCATGCTCTTAGCTCCCCTTATATTAGGTGATAAAGCAAAGCTTTTTTTACCTGGTGAAGCTTCTGAAGGTCATGAAAGTGATTGCTCTTGGAGTGTTCAAAATCCTTTTTGCAAATCCTGCCAGGGACTATTCTACAGGGAGCTATTCCATGCCCTTCCAGCCAGGGGTTTGATGGTTCTCAGCCCTGACAGATGAATTGTGGCTGAAAAGCCATTGCTGAGGACTGTTGCTTTCCAAGGGAGTATGGCAGCTTTGGGCTCCTGGTTGCTAGATTGTTTTCTCTGGGTACATTTGCCTGTTAAGCAATCTTCTGATGACATTCAGGATCCTTCTTCTTGTGCTTATGGATGCTGTGAGTGATGTGTGGTGGTTGCACCACCTTCTGAAGAAAACTTGTGCCTCTCCTGGTTTGGTTTGAATTTGCTGAGGTGGGATGGCATCATCAGGAGTGTTGTTTCTTTTTGGGTTTACCCTTGGAACAGGATTGAAGAACTTGATTTTAGTTTTGGTTCTGGCCCTGATTTTTGGCTGAGTCCACTGATGTCAGTCCCTCTCCCTGTGGTTTAACTTCTGCTGTTGAACTGTTCAGTTTGCTGTGAAAGAATAGGCTGTACAAGGGCTGTATGTTAATAACAGCTCTAGGAACAGGGAAGTCATTGACTCTGGGATGAATATGACAACCTTTAACTAGAACATAGCATGGTACTGATGACCCTGTAGTTATTAGTGTAATGTTTACTCTCTGACTGAGATGTTCTTAAGCCAAATTTAATTTCAACCAACAAGTAAATATTTTATTTTTATTTTTTGTTGTTTCAAATGAGAAAAGTTGTTTGTGCTTAGTACTAAACTATCATTGCTTTAAAAAACAATCAGGAAAAAGAATAATGTTGAGCAGAGCAATAGTAGTGTTTTAATTAAGTGAAACTCAAAACATATTTTCACTTTACTGGAATCTAATACACAGGCTGGAGGTGTGAAAGCTCTGAGTGTGACAGAATTACTAAGGAGTGCTAAGACCAGCTAGGACCCTCAGATGATTGGGTGTTCTGACTTCCTCATTTATGTCACACAGAAGGGAATGCTCAGTGGTTTGGGTTGGGGTTTTTTTTCCCCTTTCTTTTAAACTACTTTTCAAGCTTAGTGCTTACTGAGGAGTAGGTCCCATTCAGGGACTGTTCAGTGCACTACATGAGTCTCAGGTCTCCAGAGCTCCCATTCCATTGGAGGGCTTTGATTTCCTTCCAGTTCTTTTCCTCATTAGCTTGCAGTGCTCCTACCCACTGCTGGCTGGAGCAGCTCCTCAGCAGGCCCATGTCACAGGTGCCTCTGGAGTTAACCTCTAGTCCTGAGATATCCCAGAGTACCTTAACATGACCCTTCTCTCTGCTTTACACCCACTTGCAGTATAAATGTGTTTGTAATTGTCAGAGAAGAGCTGGTGCCTGGAGCTTTGTGACCCTGCCTGGGCCTTTCAGAATGAATTACAGTCTTCCATCAACTCCAGGGGTCACGTTCTCTTTGTAATTGCACTGAAGTGACTTCCCACTACATTTGCCACACATGCCATAATTTGTTCTGCAAGACACAGCCTCCCCATAATTACAAGGAATATGTAAGCCTGCCTGCCTTGAAGGTGGTGTTAGGGTGTTCTGTCTCATTGAATGAGCATAAATCTGACATGGTCTCATTGGTTCCCTGCTGCATTTTCACCTTCCAGTAAAGAACAGGATTTCTGTGTGTAATGAAAGCTCTTCTCTTTGGATAATTCTCTTCACTGGCCATATTGGTGCAAACTGGAGGTAAGCTTGCAAGGATGTGTGACATTGTCTGTGAAACTGATACAAGTGCTGATATTCTCCAGGGAGCAGCCTCTGTTCCAGTATCCCATCTGTCCCAGAAGCCTGGAATGTGTTGGATAGTAAGCACAGACCTCCCTGAGCTTGTGACATCTTCTGTTTGACTGCCTACGAGTCTGGCTGGTCCCACTGCTCTCAGGAGTTCCAGGGATTTCTTCTCTTTGCTCACTTTGAATTATTCAGTAAATAGCTCCCTAGAAATGACCCAATAGAAGTTTTTAGCCTCCAGCTCCATGTTTTTCAGGTTGGTTCTGTTTGACCCAGGAGGTCCCTGGAGGCCAGCTTGGGTATCACCAGGTTGCTTTTATCCTTGAGGTCTCAGACTTTTAATCTCAATGATGTCTTTCGTAAGGAGCTTTACAAACTTTGCTCATTTGTTTTCTGTGGTATGTGGTTAAAGAACAACAGTCATTGCTTTCTTTGGATCAGATTAGCTCTTGTAAATCCTTCTGATTTTTGATATTTGTAACTGCATTCAATTTTGGTCTGTGTAATGGCAGCTAGAGGCATCATTTTTTCCTTTATATGAGTAGAATTTGCTCACTGACTCCATGCTGCTACAAAAAATTCCCCCTTAAATCCTCTAAGCTATTTGTACTAATCCTCATTACTGTATTTTGTGCATTTCTCTATTTTGCCTTTGACTAATGTTGCATTTTTCTCTTGTACCTAAGAAAGCCTTAAAATAGGAATTCTAGAATAGAAAAGGGTATGTAAGAAGATTGCAGATTACAGTTTGTTTTCTAGTGGCCATTCTTTTCATTGCTGTGTTAATGTGGAGCCTTAATGAGCAAGTTTGACTCTAGGGCAAGGCTGAGTGCTGCTCTGAACAGCAGTTCCCATCTAGTATTCCTTTGAAATGAAGCATTTCCTATCCTGCCAGCTTTTATTTTTTTATTATTTGTGCCTATTGCATTGGTCAGGGCACAGTAAAGGGTGCAGTCACTCAAAGGTGCTGCCTGAAAACCTGGGGAGACCGACAGTGATGCCCTTGGAGCAGCTGCTAAAGCATGTTTTATATATTTGTGCCTAAATCTAGAACTGTCATGATCTCTCCACTCCCTTGTGACCTTCCCTTTTGTATATGTGCATTCAACCAAAACCCACGGCCCTGTCTCCTGAGGGGTGACTCTATAACCACCTAGAGAATGTTTTCAAACAGAGCCTTTTGCTGAAGGAGGGCAGGTTCAGGTTGGATATTAGGAATAGATTCCTCCCTGTGAGGGAGGTGAGGCCCTGGCACAGGCTGCCCAGGAAAGCTGTGGCTGCTGCATCCCTGGAAGTGTTCAGGGCCAGGTTGGATGGGGCTTGGAGCAACCTGGGATAGTGGAAGGTGTCCCTGTCCCTGTTCTGGTCCCAGGCAGGGGGTTGGAATGAGTTGATCTTTAGGGTCCCTTCCAACCCAAATCAGTCTGTTATGTACTTGTTTGGTAAGGATATGCAGCCTTTGTAAGCTGGCCTCCCCTGTGTGGTGTGTGTAGCTGTTTACTTTAGCAGGGTATTTACATTGCTAACACCTTCCTGGAGAGTTTCATGTTCTTCTCTCCCCTTTCTCTTTCAGGCCATGGCCTGTTTGCTTCTCCACAGAGTTCTGCTACTTCATGAATTGAAGCTCTTCGTTACAGAGGAGGAGTGGGAGGGATTGATCACCAGAAGCATCAGACAAGTGACAGAGGTAACAAGCTCCAACATGTTTGAAGTACAGATGACACCTAATGGGTGCTGCTCTCATTTGTCTGCTGCTTGGTCTCAGAGCTCCAGTTTGGGACTGGGCTCAGCTTAGGTGGTCTTAGAGACCTTGTGCCTGATGAGTAGTGCCTACCAGGCTGGCAGAATTCTTGTAACACCACTGTGATGTTCCTGGTGCAGCTCAGTGAGGCTGATCCAAGAGACAGAGTTTGATTTTTAGGGAATACACTCATACAGATCAATTTAAGGTGTTTAAAAAAAAAAAGAAAAAAGAAAAAGAATGGAATGGTATTGTAAACATTAATTTCAGGACATGTCATGCAAGTTCTGTATTGGAATGAACTTCAGGGCCACAACAGTAGAGCTGAGGTGCAGTGGACTTTTGACTCCTGTTGCATTGCAGGCCTTCTGCAGACTCCCTTGCTAATATTGCTCATCAGGGACACCTTAAAATACACTGGAAAATAATTTGTACAGAAGAAACAGTGACAGAAATGGCAGGGCTCCTGAGTCAGTGGCAAGTGCAAATTGTACCTGAAGAGAGTGTTTGGGTGCAGCTGTTCAGTGGGAGATGATCTGTGGGACAGGAGGTTGAAGAAGCAAATGGCATTCACTTTTATTCTTGTGGATTGATGTGGGGGGAGCCAAGCAGCCAAATTAATGTTGTGATGTGGTGACTAAACTTGATGACATGGGAGATTCCAGTCTTGGAGTTCCTACGTAACTGTAATAATGACCTCTTTCTTAGGGTAGCTTTCATTACTTACTCACTCAGATGCTGGCTACATGGTAATTTAGGCTATTCTATAATTTGCTGTATTGAAACAGAACAATTAGATCTGCTTCTTTCTGTCAAGGAGGGACAAAATCTAAGCAAGTTTAAAACAGGGGATTTAAAGATATTGTTTATAATTCTGGATCTTCAGTTTCATTAATTCCTTTTTATTTAAAGATTACATCAGGAATCCAGTGGGTGGAGTTAGGTATGATTTTGTTTCTCAGCTACATAAAACGTGCCACTCCTCCCAACCTGGTCGTTTCCATGATTCTCTCTAGCAGCTGAATGCATGCAGAACTCAGTGATTCACTGGGAAACCACAAACATTTACAATGCCTTTATGTTGTTCTTGTCAGGGAGAGTTTAGCAACTTGCAACCCATCCAAGATTCTAATGAGCTTTGCTATTAAAGTTTCCTCTGTGCCTCTCATTTCTGTGGTCATGTGTGTTTAAAGAAAAATTCCTGAGAAATACTGTCAGTTTGTTTGGGTTGTCCAAGGTTTACCCTGTGGGCAGGAGGCCTCCCATATTGTTGAGTGGCAGTGGCATATAGCTGCTGGTTCTCTTTTTGGCCTGAAAAAGTCCTGAGATAACATTTTTACAGACTGCTGTTGGTGTTCATACATGTGGGGTTTTGTCTCCCTTCCTCCTGCTTCCCCCATGTGCTTAACCCAGCTGGTGTGGCTCTGTGGGGCTGGGGCAGCTGCACATTCTGTATTGCCCTAGTGAGAAGGGGTCAAGGACTTTATATTCCACCTAATGGTATTATGGTTTTGATTCATAGCCAAAGGCTGCCACTTGTGCTGAAAGACTTTCTAAAGCTGCAAAAGGAATTTTTTGCCTCCTTGGTGGTGCAGAAATGCTCCTTCTCTGAGTAAGAGCTGTAAAAACTTGTAGTGGCTCTATGGTGTAGTAAAACAATATTCACAGTGCCTCTGATCTCTTTCAAAGATGGTAAAAAATCTCTTGTAGTAGAAGTCAGAGGCTGGGAACTGAGCAAATTTAGAATCTGTAGAAAGTATGTATTTGTCAGAGAGACTATTGCACCACTGAAGTAACTTGCTGAAGAGTTTGTTAGCCCTGAATCTCCAGGTGGAAGTTGTGTGCTTGGCTGACAGAGAAGCTGCAGGTGGGGTAGAAGTTCCAGGCCTGATGTTGAAGTTCTGGGGTGAGTTTATTTGGGAAGAGCTTGGACTAAACAACAGCCCCTTCTGTCTCTGCTGCCCTGACATGCTCCTGCTTAGCTGGAGGACTAGGAGAACGTTTGCAGAGTTCTGAGTTCCTCCTGCAGCTCAGTCTCATCCCTTTTCTTCTGAGACTTATTTCCATGGGCCGTTCTAGGCCAGCTGTGATTTTAGAGGTGAGTATGTAAGTGAGTAGATGCTGGCAGATGTGGGTGCTTACCTATGAGAACCTGGACTGAAACCTGTGGGATGCTGTGGAAAATGATGATATTTATTGTCCTGCCTCTGGTTGAAATGTCTGTATTTGTCATTGGCCATTCCTGCCACTGTCCCTCACAAATAGCTGTTTTAAGAGGAAACAATTATAATTGAGAATTCTGTACCTTTCTTTGACCCAGGGGGAGCTTTGCAACTCTTTAACTCATGTGCTTTTACAATTCCAGCAGTGTTATTCCTCACAAGGACACTGTCACCTGAAGGCTGTGCCACACTCTGTGTCCTGGGTCACATTTGCAGCTAGGAGGCTGTAGCTCCCCAGGTGCAGGATTGCCCTGGCAGGCTGAAGGCTGTCAGAGAGGACAAGATATTGTCTCCTGGTGTCTGCCTGCTTATCCTGTCTTGCCTCAGGGATTGCACTGCATGCCTGCTGAGATCCCTTGCTGAGGAGCATCCTCACCAGGGAAATCTGGGATGGGTTAGGCAGTGATATGAGCTGGAACTGGGGAAGAAGCAATGTGAGACAAGTGCAGTCTTGGATATCACTGAATTATGCAGGCAAAGCTAAGAGGCAGATGAGGGAGAATCAACGGCCAGGAACATTAAGTGAAGAGACAGATTCCTGAAATAGCAGCTCTAGCTGCTGCAAGGCAATGGCTCTTGTGCTTACATAAGCTAACTTGACCTTATTTGTTCCCAAATTGTTTAAGCATGCTTATAAAACATACATCAAAGCCATGAGGGATCCATGTTTGCCCTCTCCTTACTGTCAGTGAGGCAGATCTGGATGTCCCATCAACTTTGGAGTTGTTTGAGAGCCTTGCTTGCTGTAGGTGCTCTTGGCTTGTGCTGCTGGGTCACCTGGGCAGAAAGTGTCATCCACAGCCCTGCACTGCAAAGGTGAGGAAGCAGAAAAACAGCTCTGGTACAGTCCTGGCCTCCCAAATCCTATATAGTTACTTTACAGAAAGCAGAATCTTGATACAGTTGTTCTAGTCTGTTCTAACTGGGGATCTGGATGGCTCAGTTGTGTTCATGGTATAAAGAAATAGAGTTGCTTCATGTTGTAAGTGACAGAGCTCACCTGGGATGCTGGAACATTTGACAGAAAGTCTTCCTCTTGGAGAGCTTTGTTCTTTATCAGTTGGTCTCAAAGTGCTTTACAAAGGAAGTTCAAAGCAGTGAGTTGTTGATGTAATGGAGAAAGTATTTTGCAGAAGCCTAAGACATAATGGATTTGGTTTGCTAAAGCTGTTCATCCTGTTTTACAGGTGACACTCCTTGGCTGGGAGCTGAGCCAAAACTCAAACTTGGGTCTCCTGAGACATCTCAGAGACCCTTTTTGTGCATGGACAATCTGACTATGTCCTAACTTGGCTTCAGAACATCCCTGTGTGTTGGACAGTCATCTCTACTGATTGTGAGGCTGCCCCAAGTAACACAGAGAAGTAGTTGCAGAGCCTGAGAGATCCAGTTCCCCCTTCCATCCAGGAAGCTCTCACCCAGTTTTGGTGAGGGATCTCTGGGTTTGCTGCTAGGGCCCACACACTCTTTTTTACTCCATCCAGCATCTCTCAATTTGATCTTTCAGCTCTCCTGGTTGTCACTGTAGGCACGTTTTGGTGTTTGCTTCCCTTGTTAGATATATTTATGTTTTCTTTTTGCATGTTACAAAATTGCTGTCTTGGCTTTGGAGCAATCTTGAACCTGTACCAATTTTTCAGTAACTCACTGACAGATTCAGGGCAGGAAGTTCCAGGTTCTGAATACATAATTTCATTACCTTTTTTTGTCATCCCTTTCCTAGGGACCAGCTTGCCCTCCTGAACTGAGGTGTTCTGTGTAACTCCCAGCTTATGCTGAAACTCCCACTTATGATGTGAAAGTCAAAGGGAGTGGAAATAGTCCAGAAAATACATATTTTGGTGGCTGTGAACTTCAAAACAGAACAGCCCTCAGAAAACTGTTGTTAAAACTGCTTTCTCTGGAACACAGTGATTTCCTGAGGGTTTCCTTTGTCTTTCTTCTGCAATAAGTACATCATAAGAAGGGACAAACTTTACTGCTGATTTTTCCTTTGCTTGTTTTGTCAGTGTCATAAGGACTGGGCAGAGCAGACAGTGTTCCAGTTGGCTGTTTGAAACCCAAATGGGATCAAGGCACCCTGCACTGTGAAAGCACAGACAGAATCCAATGCCTAGGTTCAGTGCAAGACAAAGCACTCCCAGTCACCAGTTCTGGAGGCTTTCAGATAATTAATTGCACATAATCCCAATGAGATGCATTTGGTGCCTCCATTCACTGAGGTCATTGCTTAGGCTTGGGCTGGGCAGGCATGAATGTAGACAGACAGGGAATTACATGGCCTGGGAAGGGATGGCATAGATAACCCAAGAGCTCTTTTCTATATCATGTGGAAGTTGCTGTGCACTCCCTGAAGACCATTGCTGTACAGCATTCCAGGGTTTTGTTAATATGGTGTTGTTCAGCAAGGGATTTAAAATAACTATCTGGAGCCACTGAGAATGTGTAGGGGAGAGAGGGATACACTATCTGGCCTTCCAGTGTGGACATGCCCTTAATATCTGAAGGGCATCACATTTGATTATCGGTGTCTTAATTTGTAGTGAGATAAATTATTAAAGTGACTTCATCAAATCTCTAAAAAAGCCATCCTTCAATTTTTTTTCTTAAAGATTGCCTGAACCTTTATCTGTCCATCTTTATAAATTCTTAATTCATTGCCCTTTCTCAGCCTCTTAGCTTGTAAAATGAGGCCAGTAGTGATTTAACTGATATCTTCAACATGCTTTCAGAATGCTGGATGTCTCTGTGGAGACTTCCTTTTCCTCTGTTCCCTCAGCTGTCCTGTGTGGTTTCTCCCTGCTGTATTTTCATATGGCCTTTGGAAAAAAAAAGATCAAGATCATTAAACTTGGGAAAGTGTTGACATTTTCTGTGAGGGTGACTTCTGGATTTTTTTGTGTCCTCACTCTAATGACTGCCAAAATAAACATCACCAAAAATGTCTTTATTTACACCCTTCAGCATGTGGGTCTGCTTAGTCCCCTGCTTTCCCTATTTCTCAGTCAGGGGCAAGCAGAGACTTGGTGGTTCCCACCCTTTGGGAGCATTTCTTCAGGACTTGTTTGTGTTAGGGATGCAAGGAAGTAAGTTTTGAACTTTCAGTCTTCAGAAACTTAGTGTGAAAAAGTGGATGGAGAAGGGACTGTCAGTGCTTCTTTTCTGCCTTTAAGTGCTCTCAGCAGCAGCTGCTGTGCTGGTCAGGTGAGTGGTGTGACAGCCTCTCCTTGTGTGCCTGTTACCTGGTGTACATGGAGCTGGAAATGGATGTGGCTCTGTGGATAGATGAAAACTGGAGTGAAGAGACATCCTGCTCTTCCCTCCTCTCTTTGTCTTCCATGGTTTAGCTCTGAGTTCTGGTTTGGCATCTATTGTATAGTGAATATTATCACGAAAGGAAGTATTTGAGGCTAGCTTGTCTGGGTTTGGGAAGCTCAGAGTTGTTTCCTGGCTCTGTCAGTTTGTGTGGCATCATGTTACTTGGCCTGTGAGACAGGGGGAATGATGCTGGCTTACCTCCTTCCTCTCAGGAGAAGCACAAGCAGCATGACAGGTGAGGCAAGGAGATACTGAGCATCCAGTGTTCTGTATGCTCCCATGGGATAGTGACAGGAGCTGTGAGCACACAGAGCTCTGCAGCCTTTCAGCTGGTTCTCAGTTTCTTCTCAGCCTCTCAATAACACAGGAAGGCTCTGCCCTTCCTGAGCCTCACCTGTCTGGTGACATGGGAAATCTTGTGCTGTGGCTCAGGTACTGGACATGGCTTGTAGGACCCCAGATGTGCTTGCTGGGCCCCTCTGGGTGTGATTCCACCACAGGGACCTGAGCCACACCACCAGCAAATCCCAGCTGTGCCATTGCTCTGGGATCCTGCACGCAGCACAGAGCTGGGGCACAGCTGGGATCCCAGCACTCAGACCTCTGGCACTTCCTTGTGGCTGGGGACATTCTGTGGGCTGGAACCTTTGCTGAACTCTGCTGCTGGAGAAAAGACTTTAGCTGAGGAGCCCTGGGCTGTCCAGTGGTGTCAGGTGGTGGAGGGGTGTGTCTGCAGAAGGCCTTGGTGCTGTGTCCAGCCATGAACCCACACATTGATCCATCAGCTTTGTTCTGCTGTGTGGGAGAAGGGATGGGTGGAGGTAGCACAGCGTGCAGAATGGATGGGAGCTGGCTGAGCTTCTCCAGCTCTCAGTGAGGGATCTGTGGGGCTCTTTGTTTCAACAATGGGCTAGGCTGAAGGACATGCTGGGAATGCACCAATATGAAATGGTATTCAAACTTCCAGCTGGGAACTGAGCTTGTCTCTGGTGGCAGGGCACTCTGTGGCACTTGAGATGCTGCTGTGGCAGTGCTGGGCGTGTCCCCCAGTGGTCCCTGTGAAAGGGGCAGAGGTGCAGGCAGCTGTGGATGTGGAAACTTCCAGAAACATTGCATGGCTCCAACAGCTTATTGCCATGTCCCCTGCAGGGAAGCTGGGCTCTGGCTGGGATGCTGCCTTTGGCTCTAGGTGTGCATACAGCCCTTTTGCTGTGTGATGGGTTTCAGGGGAGTTTTGGACTTTGAGCTGTGTGGTTATAACTACCTGCCAGCTCTCTGTCCTACCTGTGTGACTGTATTGCTGCAGATATTCACCTCCTCTGCTCTGACTAAGTTGTTTCACACTTTGTGAAGATGGGGAAATGCTGTGAAGTGCAATGTGACATGGAACAAGGCTGGATCCTGCAGTAGTTGGGATATATTCATGTGTGATACAGGAATGAGTCATATAATGAAACCCACTGGTTGTTAAGATGCTGGCAGTGTGTAGTTCTTCGTGTAGAAATCTAAGAAGCAGAGAACTTTGGATCCAGGAGTGCCCTCCTCCAGAAACAGCCAGAGGCTTTTGGAAGCAGCGTGTCTGGCATAACAAGACAAAACCATCTCTGCCAGCTGAATCCATGTAGGGTGAGGCAGGAGCTGTATTGCTGTGTTGGCTTGAGGTGAGGTGGGAGTTCCAGCTGTGAAAATTGCCTCCATAGTTTTTCCTTTTGGAAAATGACCTGCCCAGATCTGCTGACAGCTTAGATGTGCAGACATGATTAACCATCACAGGTATTGTTGAGCTGGAACTGTAACTGAGATATCCTGTGAAATGGGACTGGCTGTTCCTGAAGCCGCAGAGGAAGAAAAGTTGAAAATGGGAGAAAAGCAACATAAATCAGCAAATGATTTTTTGTAGCTGTTCGGTATAAATCCTGTGGTCTCTCTGCTTTTAGTATTGCATAATTGGGTTGTGTGACCCTTAGGCCAGGGAGAGAGGGAGTTGGATCCCTCTGGAACAGCACATGGCAGAGAATCACAGAATAGGTGGTTAGACAAGTTCTTCTGGGTTTTCCTTTAACTCTCCACCACTGACTTGTAGCATAGCTGGAAGCAAACCCCTGATCTGTGCCTCAGTCTTGCTATGTAAAACACATCTTTACCAGCCTTGTGCAAGGTAAGTGATCTGATCAGTGTTCAGGGCTCTCCCAAGGGTGCTGCAGAGGACTGAAATACTGCTTCTCTTTTTAAGGCATGTTTGCCACTTGTTATGTAATGGCTTTTGCTTTGATTTTATGCTTGGATTGTGTACATTCCCCAAAGAAAATCAGGCTAGGCCTGTAAAGTGATTGGCCTCTGCAATTGGGGTGGCAGAGCTGATGTCATCTCTCAGGGACCTGAGTGAGTGAACAGGACATAACATGCAGACAATGGTTGGTACCCTTTGTAGCAGGAAGTTTTATAACTGCTTGAGATTAAGTTACATAAATTCTTGGGAAAGCTGCTTTTGACTTCTGGACCAATTGAAGTTCCCATTGAAGAGGCTTTGGATTTCATTTCCTGGGAGCCATTTCCTCAAGCTTGCCAGCAGTTCCAGCCCAAAGTCAGCTTCTTTTACATAACCAGAGTGAGCATGTTTGTGTTGGTGTCTCATGCTAACACAAATAACACAAATCCCATTGAAGCAAACAAAGAAAATAACACAGATCCCATGGAAGCAAATGCTCCATTCTGTGTACTCTCTGCTGTTGGGAGGAGGAGAATGAAGCAATGCCTAATCAGAGATACCATCTCATGGAATGCTAATGGGGAGTGCTCTGAGTGTGAGATGGAGATAAGAACTGACTCTGGGCTGAGCGGGAGTTGGGCTCAAGTCTTTAGGGGAGGCTTGACTGTCTCAACCTACCACATACAGAGGTGGTTTTGTGCTTTAGTAGCAAATTTGTTTTACACCCATTGTAGCAGAAGGGAAAGGGAGAAACAGTAAAACCTTATCTGAATCCAGCTTCCTTAAAGCCAATCCTTCTGCTTCTGGGCTAGAGAAAATTGTACAGTCTGTAGGAATGAATTATCTGCTGCTTCTTTGGCTTCTCCACTCACCCTCCTTGTTCCTTCCTGGTCTTTGAGAGCTGTTTTAAAGGGATCCATTTCAGCAGGGAGTTCTTTGTTTGCAGAGCATCTAAATTGTACCAGTTTGCTTCTGGCTATTGATACTGGTGGAAGTGTGGTTGTGTATCCAGATTCATGCAAAACACTGCTTTAAATATAGATGTTTAGTCATTAGACTAGTGATGTTTTCCATCTCCAGCTGGGCCAGCCACTCTTTTCTTTCCACAGGTCTGCATGAATTTGGTTGGGTACCCCCCACTAGATGCACGTCCCAGTTTCCCCAGCACCTGAAAACTTGTGTACTGCTGAAAATCAGCCCCTCAGGTGTTGTTTCAGAGCTACAGGACTTTTCTGTTGACTTCAGTAAGATTTATTTCAAACCCTTCAAAGCATCAGGGCAGCAAGAACAGACAGAGCCAAGCCAGCATGATTTAAATGCAGTTGTCTGCATCACTCATGTACAGTGAAGAGAAAACGCAATTTATTTTTAACACCTTTTTAATTCTAAAGTGTTTGTATATTGAAAAATGAAATTACAGTTGACTTCACTTTGGCTCCATCTCACAGCACTGCCCTGGTTCTTCTTGTCCCAAGGAGCTGACAATCCATGCTGATTTTCTCATACTGTGCACTTGTGCACAACTTAGCAAAATGAGGATCTCAACCTAATAGTCTCTCTGAAAGGTGCTGTAACCACAAGGAAGACCATTAGCCTGGCAATATTTTGTTCTTCAAATTGCAAAGAAAATGTTTATGTAAATCAGCCTTTTTTGTTTATTATTATTTTAATATTGGTGGGAAGCCTAATAAACCGAATGTGCCTGACCCATGGGGTGTTATATCCTACATGTGAAGGTTTATTTTTTTTTCCAATCACACACCCTATCTTTGTCTATCTTTTTACCTGGGACACTTCAGAGCTGTGGAATTGTGTGACCTTGTAGGTTAATGACAGCTCTGGAATAGAGTTGCAGTGCATCTGTCTATATCAGGAGAGAGTAATTAGCAAGTTATTGATAGTCAGATGAAGTTGCAGCTTGAATTCCAGCCAGCAGAATGGCTTTCTAATACAGGGCTTGAGTGGACCATCCTGAACAGGAAATAACTGTATCTTTATTATTTAAAAAAGATACTCCCAGGGTGTGGAGCCTGTACAGATAGTGAATAATTCTACTTGAAGGCTGCTGGTTTTGCAGACATGTTATCTTGTCTCCCCACTTTCTATCCTGAAAGTGTTGCCTACACTCTTGCTGGGCATCATAATTTTTCTGTTGTGAGTGTCATTACTGAAAGAATTTGCTTTGGGGAATAGATTTCCTACATAGATTTACCTACATAGGAAAACTTCCTCAGTGTCTGCAAGGATTTGTTATTTTATTTGCCAACTTTATGCTGATGTAGATGGAGAATAGTTTGCTGAGTCCTTAAATTGTTTCCAATCTGATTGGAATACAGGATCTGTGAGAGAATAATGACATACCACTGCTGGGTGCAGGTTTGGGGCAGGGACTTTTCAGCCTGAGGAACGGAGGATGCTGAGCATGGGGTGGGCTTTGCCCCATGGCTGTGTTGAAATGTCCAGATTCCAAGGAAAGGAGGGCTTGGCCACAAGTGCAGCCTTCTCTAGAGGAACAGGCTTTGATTGGACATGCCACTGTCTGTAACACACTTGTCCCTGCAAATCCTATTTCGTATTAGTGTGATCTGTGTGGGGTTTGCTGTGGTGTGTCCACACAGAGAGTGGGGAGGAACAGGACCATGGAAGCAGGGATGAAGGACCAGCTGCAGGCAGAGGATCAGTGCCCCTGAGCCACTGGGCTGCCTCTTTGATCCAGTTGCCTTTTTATGGCTATTTTCTGCCCTTTTTGTAAATAACTGGCTTTTATTTGACCTGTCTTTGGCGTGAGTTTCCTCTAAGCCAGACTTTTCAGTGTCTCAGAAACCCTGCAGCACACAGAGAGAACACAGGGGAGGTTTTTCCCTCAGTTACTTCAGTGAACTTAAGCTTGACAAGCCCTGTTACAGGCTGGCACCTGGGATTTCCTGGGCATAAGTCTTAATGGATTTTTTTCAGTACTGCTTTATGTGTAAATCCCAGCTCCTGAAGCTGAGTAGCTGTGGTCCATCAGGTGTGTCTGTTGTCTAGCAGCTTCTTGGCCTTTCCAGGCTGGGGTCAGGGGTTGTTGTACCTCTTTTTCTCCAGGAAAACATCTCCAGTTGTGCTTTAGTTTAGGAGCTATGGACAGCAGCAGGGCTGTGCTTCTGTAATACTGCTTGCTCTTACTTTGTCCAATTGTTTCTTAATTAAACTGGGTATCAGAAGCTTTTACCAAGTGCATTCCCGAGCCTTTCCAGACGTTGGTGGGGTTTGTGTTCCAGAATTACTTTGCTGACAGGTGAATCCTGCCATTCATTACTTGTTTTCTGCTTTCTCCTGTGAAGTGTGATTCGTTTCCCCATCTAATGTGTGTTTCTTCTCAATCTTCCAATTTAATTTGCAGTGCTTGAAAACACTTGGAAAACCCATCATGAAGGCTGAGAAAGAGAAAGTTGCCAAGAGCTTGGAGCTGTTGAACTTTCTCCTTAAAACTGTGACAGGGCAGGTGAGTGTGTGACCCAGTATGTGACAAATGGCTTTCTGAGTGTCTTTTAAATGTCACACTTGGATTTTGCCATGTGATTGCTACATCCCACCTCATTTCCTACCAAAAGTACCTCTAGAGGGAATGCCTGGTTAGATCAGAGGGCAGAAGAGCCCTCCTGTCTGAAGGAGTGATCCATAGTCTTCATGAGCTGATCTCCAGAGGAGAATTTGTGCAGTGTTGAGCAAACACTTGTGGCATCTGCTTCCTTAGCAGCAGAAATACAGCCTGAGGTACAGTGAGGGTGGGTTTTATCCCAGTTGATTGCTCTTTCCTCTCCACTGAACTCCAGAGATCATGATTCCCAAAAACAGACTTAATAGCTTTAAGAGCAGAGGTGAAGCTTTGTTCTGGGGCTTTGTTTTCCCTAATAAAAAAATTACTTTTTTGAGCATGCACAGAGCTTCTATAGGTGACAAAATGTGTCCCAAATGTGGTCTTAGTTACTGGAGGAAACACCACAAGCAGCAGAATTGCTGAAGCCCAGTTTCCTACTGATAAGCCCAGAGCTCAGACCACAACCTGTTTCTTTGTGAAGACCTAATAGGAAAATGGGTGGAGAAGAGAGATTATTTCCAAGGCTCTTGTAAGAGCTGAATAGCCTTTGAGGCACCCCTTTCTGCCTGGTTTGACTGAGATTGTGCTGAGTAACTGAGTGGGTTACAGGAGAGGGTGCTAGATCTTTAGAAACCAGACTGAACATGCTGCTGCTTTTCTCCTGGATGGGTACATAGTCATGTGTCTTTTTTTCTTCCTGCTCCCAGCCATGGACAGGAAAGGAAAGCAGACTGAAGGATCCTCCAGTTCTTTTTATGCCACTACAGTTCTGTTAGACTCAGGCCTCTCATGGTAGAAACCCAAGTTTTCAGGCAAACCCTGTACCTGATGGCATGGTGTGACTCACCAGTTTCTGCCCCAGACGGAGGTGGTGCAAACAGACTCAAGGCCATGGCTTGGAGGAGCCAGGCAGGATTGGTAATTCCTGCCACAGCCTTCCCCTAGGAATGGCTGTGCCCTGCTGCTGTGAGGGCCCCTCCCCAGTTCACTCTGCAGATTGCCTCTCCTTGCCTCTTGCAGAAGCTGAATGTGAAGCTGATGGAGGTGGAGAAAGTGCTGCTGACTCTGCAGGAGCTGGAAGACATTGGGAATTCCCCACGGCTCGACTCTCTCTACTGGAACGTGATGCGCTGGCTGAACCACACGTACGTGTGTGCCTGGCATTGGCTGGGGCTGCCTGCCTGTCCTGCTTGTGTACCCTGATGTGGGCAGGTGGGAAGAGAAAGGAAACCAAGGCAGCAAGTTCAGGGTCGATGTAATGGAGCTCTTTGGTTGGTGGGCTTCAGACCCTCATTAATGTTTGGAATAATACAAATGCTTGTTTGGGCTCATTGTGCTTACATCTTGGGATTTGTCCCTGATGGGAGAGGGCTGTCACACATGTCTGACACGTCTGATGTCTGATCCTGTGTTGCCAGAAGAAAGCCAGGGCCACAGGCAGGCATTATCCCACCTGCATGGGTAATACTCATCCTCATCCTGTGTGCTTTCTGCTGCTTCTGCCTGTTCATGGACTGCCTGTCACATGGATCACACTGTTCCCTGGCTGTAAATGAAGTTGCTCTTTATTTTTGGCCTTCTCTCTGCAGGAAGCCCAAGAAAGAGAAGACAGCCAGTAAGCCCACGCAGGGAGCGGAGCTGCTGAAGCGGAAGAAAAAAGGGTTCCTGCCAGAGACCAAGAAACGCAAGAACCGCAAGAAAGGTGTGCAGGAGAACGGGGTGGCACCAGGGGAAGATGGAGAAGCAGAGGAACAGCCCCTGGGAACAGAAACCCCCAAGCATAAGAAAGGCCTCGGGCCTGGTGGCAGCAAAAAGCACCCACACGGGGGGGGCAGGGAGAACGGAGTGGCAAAGGCGGGCACTGGGGACCTCCCCACTGCTAATGAAGGAGATGCTGTGGCTGACAAGAAGAAGAAGAAAAGGAAGAGGAAAAACAGAAAAAGGAAAGGTGCTGCAGGCAATGAAGCAGAGGAGGTTCCAGCTGCAAAGAAAACCAAGGGGAATGTTGTCCAGGAGACCCAGCAGAAGCAAGACAAAGCCAAGAAGAAAAGAAAAGAAAAACAAGCTCCAGTGCTGCAGGAGTAAACTCCATGGACTCAGCCAGGTCTGGCATGGCTAGCATGGCTCAGTAGACTGTTGAAATATCTTTAATATCTATAGTTTTTATGCTCTCCATTACTTTTAAATAAACCTTCCATGATGCTGAGCTCTAAAGCTGTGGGTCTGGCTTGTGTGGAGGGTTCAGCCTAGAGCACAGAGAGCTTCAGGAGGTTACATACCCTCCAGGCTCTGGGAGATGCCCACTCTCTCTTCTCTGGTAGTGCCAGAGAATCCTGTCTCCATGATTTCCCAAGGCAGAAGGAAGAGTCTGGTTTGGATTCCTTGGAGAGTTGGGATGGATGTGCTGGCACTGCTGAGTTAGTGGTCAAGCCCGTGTGGGAGATTCAGAAGTAACTCCTAAAGTCTCATCTCTGTCCTGCTCAGGCCCAGCGATGCTCACAGCTTTTCCAGTGTGGGAGATGCAGCCTCCAAAATGCCTGGGGTTAAATGGGATTGCACAGGCAAACTCTGGGGTCAGCTATTTCCAGTTTGACCACTCTGGTATTGTCCATAAGTGCCATGATCTGCTTTTTCTTGCCCTTTTGCTGCTGGGTGCGAGAGGGTCATGGCCCCTGTGGTAGTGCAGGGACATCAATAAATCAGTGAAACAATTGAAATGGTTGATTGATTGGCCACTGTGCCAGGCCTGCAGCCTGTGTGCAGCCATGCAAGGCACCTGGAACAGCAGGCCTGCAGCAAACAGTCTGGGAAGGTGACTGCCTGGAATTGCATCTGCTTATTTATTCCCAGGCTCCTGAATGCTGGAATGCCATCATCCCTTTGGAGAGTGCAGGACCAAGTTCTCCCATGTGTTGGGTACCTGGTCCTTGTTGAGAGCTTGAGGCTTCAAATGCTGCTCATGCTGTAGTTGCCACCAAAGCCTCCCCTGCTCCTCCCCACCTGCCGAGCACCCTGCTCCTGGATCCAGAACATGGGTATCTGTTGTGCCTTCAGCTCTCATCCTGCAGGTGGGTCTGTACCACCAGGCAGAGATAAGGGCGCTGGAAATGTCAAATTGCTTTTGGAGGGGGTGAGAGAGGAGCTGCAAAGGGCTGTGTTTGCCCGTGGCTATTTGTGCCTTTGCAATGATTCTCTGCTCAGATGGCACAGAACTCCTGGGAGACAGCGGCTGGCAGCAGCACAGACACATCCCACCAGAGCCCTGGTCTGCAATCCCATTGCAAACCCACAGCTTCCACTTTCCCTGTCCCAGCAGTGATCCCACGAGCTGAGCTGCACATCCAAGGTGTGTGCTGGCTCCTGTGAGCAGCAGGTGACAGCTGGAGTTTCTGTGCCCACAGTTCAGCAGAGAATCCTTCCTGCGCCTGCCTTTTGCTCCCTGCCCCCACAGCTGGCTCCCTCAGCACTCGGGGCAGTCAGGACTGAGGGGCACTGTGGTGTTGCCTTGGAGGACACAGCCCTTGTGCATGCTGGATGAGGAGGAGTTGGCAGGCTCTGGACTCTCCAAGTCAAGAGTCTTTCAAGTATTGGCACAGATGGGGCAGAAGGTGAAGGGCAGCTCTCCTTGTGCCCACCCTTGATGACTGTTGGCTTCCAGCCTCTGAAGGGTTTGCAGAGGTACCCAGACAGGATGGAGATTTGGGCTGCAGGTGTGTCACCAGGACATTGCAGATCAGACCTGCAGGAGGTGGCTGGTTCCTGCTCTCCATGGTGCTCCCACGCTTGTCTGAGCAATTCAGGGCTGGACCTTTTCTCCCAAAGCACTTACTCATCTGGAGGTGGCTGCGAGCTGTTGATTGACAATTACTGCCAATCCTGTCTCCAGAAAAAAAGGGCACCTCTGCTCCCAATGGGCCTGGGGATTGACACTGGGGATGCTGCCCTGCCTCTGCCATTTACTGCTGAAAGCTGGTTCATTGCCTCGTTAAAGCCTCAATCCCAGCTAAGCCCCTCCAGCTGTCCCCAGTGATGACCTTTCATGTATTATGCAAATGCAGCACAGAGGAGGCCAGCAGGTCACCGGTCGTGGTTTAATGATCCGGAGGGGCCCCAAAGGGGAAAGGAGCTTCAGATCTGAAGTGTCTCACTAATGATTTTCTCTCTCTCTGTGCCTGTAAGAAGGACATCCTGGGATTTTGTGCCTCTGCTGTGTGGAACCGGAGGAGGAACAGCAGGCAGGTGTGGTGGGTGGGAAGCAAGAGTGAGCTGGATGAGAGGGTTGGCCAGGCAGTTTAGGGAGGGAATCTTCACCTGCCTGCAGAGAGCGCAGCTGTGGCACCAGAGCCACCACGCTGAGGCCACAGAGCCTGGCTGAGCCGCTCTGGGATACCTGCCAGGGTCACTGCAGTGAGGAGTTCATGTGGATCAGCTTGTCCCTGTCATTTTGGGAAGGGCAAAGCACGAGGCCAAGCCGTGCCAGCTGTTGTTTGTGACACAAGGATGGCCACTGGGTAGTGCCAGCTGTCAGGCTGGAGAGGCTGACTGACCTCTGCTTTCTGTGCTCACCGCTGTGTTTAGTCTCCAGGACTTGCAGGGTGCTCAAGGGGAAAAGGGACAGGAGAGCTGCAGGGCACAGTGCGAGTTGTGCTGCCCTAACAACTCTTTTGCCAGTTAAATTACCTGACTGTAGGCTGGCTTTGATGCACTGCTTATAGAATGCAGTCACTAATCCAACAAGACAAACTGTGTTTCACCAGCACTTATTTGGGCCCTTTAATAATCACAAAGGTTTAATTTAACTTGATTTCAGGTCTGTTGCCTGACCGTTAGGGCTTTAGGCGACTGAGCATGCTCTGATTTAAACGAGGGATGCAACACTGGAGACTGGCCGAAGCCATGGGACGAGTCCAGGCACGTGGAGTCCTGTGAGGGTGCTGAGGCCCCGGCACAGGGCGCTCAGAGAAGCTGTGGCTGCCCCATCCCTGGAAGTGTTAACAGCCACGCTGGACAGGGCTTGGAGCAGGCTGGGAGAGTGGAAGGCGTCCCTGCCCATGGCAGGAGGGTGGAATTAACTGGTCTTTAGGGTCCTCCCAACCCAGTGATCCTATGATTTCTGATGTAATATCCTGTGTGTCATACAGAGATTTTGCCAGGGACGCTGGGCAATGTTGGAGCTGCTAGGAGAGGTTGCCATGCAATCAGCAGCTCTTTGTACAATGTGATAAATGCACCAGTGACACCAGGGCACTGCAGCACATAGAGACTGGCTCAGGAGAGGGTCAGGGTAGTCACCCTGTGCCAGCCCATGGGGCTGTTGTTTGTCAGAGCATGGGTGGCCCTGTGAGAGCTCTACAGGCAGTGAGGGGAGGGTTTGTGAAGCAGGGATGGGGAGTGTGGGGACACACACACACACACACACACACACACACACACACACACACACGGGTATGGCCATGATCCAAGCCCTGTGTGGACAGCACATTCTTCTTAGCAGTAGTTGATGGATGGAAGCTAAAGCTGCTGAGCTCCAAAGCTTATCTATCTGCTGGAACATCAGAATTTGGAAAATTATTCTTAATCAAGTAATTTACAAGAATGATTAAGCTGAAGGCCCCAAGAAGCACTGACAAAAGGCCGCCAGGGATGATTGTTTTGGGTGACAGAGCCATTTCCTGGCTCGGGAGCTGCCCGGTGCTGCAGGACACTGGAGGGAGCCCTGCAGGCTGCTGTGGGAGGGGTGTCTCCCAGCTGCTCGGGGAGCCTCAGGCACCCCTGTGCGTGTGCCACGGCAGCCCAGGGCAGAGCTGCAGGGCTCCCAGCCCCTTCACTCCTTTCCTGGGAGCTTGGTGGGCATGGCTGCTGCAGGGTCACTGGAGAAGGGCAGCCTTGGTGCCCTGTGGGACCACTGGGAATTCATTTCCTGCCTTCCTGTCCATCTTCCTGAGCACCTGAGCCATGGCTCCCACACCACCATCAGCCCATCCGCCAGGGCCTTCAGCTGTGCTGGGAGGGCCCTCCGTGGGGCTGGAGCAGGACCCCTTCCCCAGCTCTGATCCTGGCTGGATCCAGCTCCGGGGGGAAAAGGAGGCTGTAATCCACCACCTTCCCTGCTCCAGGTGCTATCTCTCAACAAACTCCAGGCAGGCTGGTGTCCAGGGAAGTTCTTGGCAGCTCTGTGGCTGCTGGAGCTTGGAGCATCCTTATCCCAGGGACCAGCCCTGCAGGCAGCAACCACAGGAGTGCACAGCCAAGAGGTGACACAAGAAAAGGAGCCAGGAGGTACACTTTAAATACTTTTATTTCTTAATTTACATAAAGGTATATATTTGGCTTATCTTTTTTTATACTCTGAGATTCACAATTAATTGCTCTTAAAAAATAAAATAGTCATTTGCTTCTGAAAGAAATCAGAAAACTATTTTATACTCCTCCCTTGTATAACAAGAAAATATACTGATACTCCCGTACATCACGTAGTAAAAGTGATTGTAAGTGCTGGTTTACCAGACAAAAAAGCAAATGGAGAAGAAAACAAGCATTTGGGGTGGAGCTTGGAAGAACTCTGCTTCCGAGAGCACAGCCAGACATTTATGGGGTTTAGTCACCCTGACTGTAGGGGACAGGCTCCTGGGGCCACCCAGCCCTGCTCTGGGAGCAGTGGCAGCAGGAGCCACTTGGCTTGGCAGCTTGCTGCCTTTGGGGACATTCTCTTCCCTCTCTGGGCAGGTCCCATTGCCTCAGTTTCCCACACTGTGTACAAACCACCTCACTGCCAGTGCGGGATCAGCTGGGGGGAGTTAATGCTTTAAAAAAATCCCCTTTATGAAGTGGAGTAGAAGAAAACCCTTGGTATTACTGAGGGGCAGCTGGAGCCTCCCTGGTGCCTCTGGACACTTGCACAGACCCTGCTGAAGGCAGCAAGGATCTGAAGAAGCCTGAGCCTCTCTTTTAGCCTGGACCATGTGGGAGCAGGGATTCAGGGAACCCTTGGTGAAGGCAGGGCTCATTTCTCACTCCCTTGTTTGCTCCCTTCCCTCTGTCCTTGTTTAGACAGAACCCACAGCACTTCCTTCATGTGCACAAAGGATAAAACCAGCACCTAGCTCTGACAGGGACTGGAGCCTGTCACAAACAAGGACTGACAGTGACATTACAGAACACTTCAGTTCCCTTTTCACTGCTGACTCCTGAGAATTAAGGAGAATTCCTAATCTCTGAACTTTAGCAGAAATGTTCCATTTTGTTGACAGTAAATGCTACAACAGAGAGCCTATCAGAAAAGCAATTTAGGAAATGTGGTTAATCTTCTTTGGTCTCTGAGATGAAATGACTGATTGTTGGGTTGCTTTTTGTTTCTTTTTAAACAGCTTAAAAAGTAATTTCTTAATGGGAATCAGAAATTCATGTGCCTTTAAAGCCAAGTGTTTGGCTCCCAGACTACAGTGGCTGTGTTTCCCCTCTGAATGTAAATAGTGGCACGAGGTAGGAAGTGAAGCATTGTTGGGATTTGCTTTGCTTTGTTATTTCTAGCACCTGCTTGCTCAGGCACTAGAGGAACACTTCTGGCTCTGGTTCTTTAGCCAAGTCTTAGAGCTATTGTTAAGAATTTCAGGTGACAGAACCCTTGCAGAGGGGTCCTGTGAGGTCTGGGGAGGAGGAAAGGCTCACAGAATTATAGGAATCCCCAGCCTGGGCAGGGACTTGCTATGGGGTGAGCACCTGGAGTTAGAACCATCTCTGCTGCAATGCTGTGCTGTAGGTCCCAGCACATCCTGGCAGGGAATGGGAGATAAACCCAGGTTTACTAACAGTACCTTGCTGTGCCTCAGCAATCTTATGGCACAACCAGGACAGCAGCTCCCAGCCTTGACTCACATCTAGTCCTGGTCTGACATTTCCTGAGCTGATTTAGTCCTCCTTGGACCCCAAGTGCAGTCACTTGGGAGCCATGAGCACAACAATGGGGTGCTTTCACCTGCTCAAGCTGTGCTGAACTGGAGGGGGGATCTGAACTGAGAGAGAGGGCTCAGAACAGAGGCAATGGGGGCCTGCTGAGCCAGTGCCCTTCCTGTGGCAGTGCCCTTCATGTGGCAGCCTGGCCCTCTTCAGGACCTGTGCTCCCCTTTCTCCCCCATCCAGCTGACACAGCATAAATCTGGCTTGTGGAGGCCAGGTCCAGGAAACAAGACTCCAGTGGAATGGCACCATGACATGCTTCTGCATTGAGTCTAACCCAGTTCAGGCACCGGCCTTGTCTGAAAGCTCTCAAATGCACCTTTGTAAAGGTACAAGTGACACCCCAGTGACAGGTCAGGGTTGGTGTGCAGGAACCCAAGCACTGCTCCGAAGGCAGTGTCAGCCACCTGCTTTGGAATACTGACAGGGAGAATTAGCATTGACAGTCTGAGTGATATGGTATCATGTAAACAAAGCACGAGGTCACTGGCACAGCAGTATTGCACTCCCAGGCCCAAGGTACAGCCATTCAGCCAGGTGGATTTTGGTATTTTAAAAGCCTGTGAACCTCCTAGGAAGGCTGAATTTAGCATATGGAAAATAGAGCCTGTAGGGATTTCTGTCCAACGTTCTTCTGGGCCTTTCTGTGACAACCACCAGCATACCCAGTGCAGTGAAACTCTCTCCTCTGACCCATTGCTCAGTCTCAGTGACAGGTAGGTCACCCACTGGAAGTTTTCCTGTGGTGCCCTTGCAGACCCTGGCACCAGGGCACTGAGAGGAGGAGAGCTGTGGACGTTACTCATGTCTGCTATGGTTGCACAGGCAGCTCCAGATTTCAAATGTTTAAATAAAAACTTTATCTAAGTATATATATATATATATCTTATCTAATGTCTCCAGCAGAGATAAAGCATCTTATATTTAAATAAAAAATAATCATCTGAATCAAGCCTTCAGTGTCAAAGAAAAGGTGATGTACAGAACAGGTCCTCAACTAGTGCACTCTAGTTGGGAGTGCTGGCAGAGCAGCAGCATTCCATAGGACACCAGCTGCCCTACAAACAATGTGGATTTCATTGGCTACAACTAAAACCATTTACACCATCTAGGGTTGCTCACTTGGGCAGCTCTTTCTGGGTCCAGTGGACAGTTGGTCTCCATGCTCAGGGGACCCTGTGAATGTCGCTGGGTTCCAGAAGTTGCCATGTTCCAGCTGCCCTGCTCATCTCCAGGCACCTGACCCTGCAGGCTGGAGCGAGGGGATGGATTTGGTGTAGAGAACCCCTCTGTGATGTGGAGCTGAAGGATCCACTGATACCCAGCACAGAAGGGCTTCCAGACTGAGATTGGTATGATGGGAGCAGGAGGCCACGTGTCCTTGCCTTCAGTGGCAGCTGCAAACAGGGAACAGAAGGTGGTTACTGGGGAAGCTCCAGGTATGGACTGGTGATGGTGCACCCCGGCTCCTGTGCTGGTGGGGGCCAGCTAGGAGACCCCTGTCTCTGTGCAGGCAGGGGGCTGGCAAAGCCTGCCCATGGTGGAGGCAGCACTTGGGGATGTGCTGAAGCCATTTGGAATGGGAACAATGCACTGTGATCCTGGCCCAGTCTGCTCCAGGAGGTGACTGGCACTCAAGGGCAGGTGTGGGGGCACAGCTGCTCCTGCTGTGGGCTGAAGCTCAGCACATTACAGGCTCCATTTCTGCAGATGGATTTTGACCCCCTTGGTTTACTAAAGAGGGACTGCCCTGTGCCTTAAATTGTCATTTTAGAAACGGCTGTCCCCTGGAGAGCCCAGCTCAGTGTGCTGCTGACAAGGCAGAGCAGGCACTGCTGGTGGCCCATGTGGCTTTAAGGAGCACGTCAGCACCTCTCCTCACTGCTGAGGTGCCACTGTGCTGGCCTATCTAGCAGCCAACTGCTTTCCTAGATAATGGGGCAAGGATAACCAGTTTCCTCACTGCAGGATTTCCTGTGAGAGGGTCTGTGCTCCATGTTATGCAGGAAATTGCCCCTGACCTTAAAAACTAGTGGCTGCTACATTACAGAAAAATCCCCCTATGATGGTGCCCTGGTTTCTTTCAACTTATATAAAACTGGACCAAAAAAGAGAAAAGTGAAAAACCTTGGTGTGCCCAGGACACAGGTAGTCACTGGTTTGTAAGGCAAATTACAGCAACAGCACCAAGTATTTTCTCCCAGATTTGTTGATGGCATTTCTTTAAAAAACCCCTCCAACTTTATCTAAAAGCTACTGCTAAGTAATACTGTATGAATACACATCCAGCCCAGAGCCTGCAAACTCCAGGCAGCCCTATGCCCAAATCCACGCCCCTCTGTGGAAATAACACATCTGCTGTGCTGGAGATTGCATTAAATCTTTTCCCTCAAAAGGCCATTCTGAAGTGTCTTACTCAGTTCTGATTTTCTGATTAGTCTTTCAATGCATTTAATTTATGGGAAAGAAATCTCCTCTTCAAAAACTTGCTTTAATTAATTTTGGCTCCAGTAAAATGCTGGGAAGTGTTTATCACTTGTGGCAGCTCCAAGCAGCAGCACTGTGGCTGTGGGGGAGTGATAAGGACACAAGGGACTGGGTGGGCAGCAGGAAGGGGACAGTCCCTGGTCCCTCCAGCTCAGAGGTGTCACCCTGGATCAAGGGTTGCAGAGGGGACAGTCCAGCAACAACATGCAGGGCCAGGTGCTGCCAGCCAACACTTTCTGCAGAGAATCTGGACTATGCCAGAAATGGTGGTTTGGTAGCAGCCCATGTTTGACCCAGAGCAGGGCAGCAGGAGGTTTTGTGAACACCAAAAGGTTTTCAGTTCTGGCCTGGGACAGTCACACTGCTGGTGGTCAAGGGGACACTGCTAACATGGGCTTTTCTGCTCAAAGAAGGGAGCACCAGGTTCTGGAAGCAACTCCATACCACAAAGGACACTTGAGTTGACCCCTGGTTTCCCTGTTCTTGATTTGCTCTGCTTCTGGGTGGCAAAGGTGCTAACCAGAGCTGGCTAATGAATTCCAAACGCTGGAATAAGCTTTCCTTATTCTCTGCAATTCATAAGGAAAGGAATGGGGACAGGGTTTTGGAGCAGAGCTGTTGCCTGAAACCTACTGCTGGTTTGGGTCACTCACCGTCTCAGACTTTCACAGAGGCTGGTGGCATCACAAGCTGGTTCACCCTAGTGAAGAGAAAACAAAAGTGTGTGAGAGCTGCAATTAGCAAAGAAATGGATCCTAATAACACACCAGCCTGGTAAATCCAGGTTTTGGTTGTTTAACAGTGCCTAAAGAAGTGGGACATTAATAACTGTCCTGCACAATGGTATAAAGCTGAAACCTTGTCACACAGGGGTGCCTGACAGCAATGCTGACAATGGCTGGAACATGCCAAATAACATTGCTAGCACTAATTGACAAGGATTTGGGAAGGTCCCAAAGGCATCTGGATAGCTGCTATTTCCCTAAGTCGGTGCAAGATTGTACAGTCGCTGTTGGTGTCCTTCAGCTTGACAGCACAAATGTAAACAGTCATCACTGATAAAAATTAAATTAAGAAAAAGTGAGTTGTTTTTCAGTTTGCAGCTCCTGAAGACCTGCTGCTGTTCCAGGCACCTGCTCCCAGGTGATGGACAGCGTGTGGCAGGGACTGCTGTGTCACCAGGCAGGAGCTGTCCTGCAGCTCCTGGGATGAGGGCAGCGAGGGGATAGCTCCTGTCTGCTCTGTGGGGCCCAGGGACAGCAGCTATAGTCTTACGAAGCCCATCCCTTGCACCTGCTGCTTGTCCTTGCAGTACATGCCCTGGAAAATTCAACCTTCTTCAGCAGCAGATCCTCTCCCGTCCCCTCCCACGCTGCTCTTGTTACTCAGGGACAGGGACAGGAGCGAGTGACAGTGACGCACAGAGCAGGGCCCCCGTGTGAGCTGGCAGAGGTGTCATCCTCGCACTCCGAGACCTTTGGAACTTGCTCAGATGCTCACTGACCTCAGTGGGAACACCTGGATTCTTACAACACTGGGAAACCCCCAGCAGGCCTTTACCCAAGGGCTCTCTGGTTGTACTTGGGCGCTAGCAGCGTAAATAAATCTGAGTTACAAAGGGATAGTCTCCACCTACCAGTGGAGGTCGGCTGTGCCGGTGTTGGGGTTTAGGACTTTTCGTTTTGTTTCTTTCTCTAAAAGAATTTTCTCCTATATGTGTTGCTAGGAGACAATAACGACCGGGTACTTAAGAGAGACAAAAGAAGTGGCCACAGCTCAGGAGAGGGGTCCAGCCGGCTGCTCTCTCTTTTTACCGGGGCGTTTCTCTGGGGAAGGCAGAGATACCGGGAGAGTTGGGCTGGGGGGAATAAAAAGGGCTGGGGCAGCTGCTGGCTCTCTTGCTCTTCGGAGGAGGAACGAGCTGCTGCCTGGGGGAGGGAATTCGCTGCCACCGCCGGAGCCCAGCCCGGTCCTGCTCCTTGTGCCGTGGGTGAGCCCTGCTTGTGAGAGCAGCCACGCAACTGGGACCTTATCAACACTACCGCACTAAAAAAGGACTTTCACCATCTGCTGGGGTGCCTCAGGGAAAGCCCGGGATCCCCGAGCCCCTTCCCGCTCCCAGGGAGCCTCTCCCGGACTGCTGGGGAGCCTGGCTGCTGCTGCCCAGCCCCGCCGTGCCTCTGCAGTGCTCCAGGGTTTTTTGGGACACTGCAGCCCACACTCCCCGCTGCCGAGATGCCCCGCGGTTCTAGCTACAGCTGCGGAATTTCTGACTCATCTACCACCCCGGGATATTGCTCCTCCCTGCCTTTCCAGCTTGCTACTCCGAGGTTCCTGCTGCACCTCGCGTACTGTTCCGACGGGGTACCAGGCTCGGCTGCCCCTGAGGGTTCATAAAGGCAGGGAGGAGCCTTTATGCCCCGTCCCACCGGCCGCGCCCGCCATTGCTAACGTGAGGGAGATCACTGCGCCACAGCGCCCCCTGCAGGCGCGGGGGAATCCTGGCAGCCGCCCTGCCCAGCGGGAGCCAGCAGCGCCCCTGGCGGCCGTGCCCGGAACTGCAGCGCAGGGGCAGCGCCCTTCCCACACACTGACACTGACACACAGTGACACACAGTGACACACACACACTGACACACACACACACTGACACACACTGACACTGACACACTGACACACAGTGACACTGACACACACACACACACACTGACACACACACACTGACACACACACACTGACACACACTGACACACACACACTGACACACACACACACACACTGCTGCTGGGTGCACACACACACACACACTGCTGCTGCTGGCTGTGCACACACACACTGCTGAGCAACTGCTGCTCCTCTGCTCACAGCTCTGTCTGAAAGCCCCTTCATTTCAAAGTTATAGCAATTCAAAGGGAAGGAGAACGTATTTTCCATTCCAAGGGAGGCTCCTGCTTTCCTTTCAAAACAAGACAGCCGGCTCCAACTAAGAACCAAACTGCCCCAGCAGTGGTTGGTACCTGTGGTCAAAGGCAGCTTCTCTCTGCATCAGTGAAACCCTCGGACAGGTGCACAGGGAACATCACAGAACTGCCACTGCCTGAGGCCCTGTCAGGTGACAAATTCTCCGGAAACATCACTCTCCTTTGGACACATTAAAGCTTAGTTGTGGCTCTTCACCACGCTTTGTACCTGACCCAGTACACTGTTTTTTGCTGAAATGGATTCAAACATGTTCCAATATAAAAATTAAGCAGTACTCAGGGGAAAGCTTCCAAGAAATCCCTGCATCAGGAATTGGTCCAGTTCAGCCCACAGCTCTTAACTTCACACCAACCCCACAGGTCTCCAAGGTGCATAAAAGCCTCTGTGCTTTTTCTGCCTTTCCAGGCTATAAACTGAAATATTTCTGATAGAAGAGCTGACCCAAGTTTCTTTGTACAAGTCTCATTCTTGGTAACCCCACTGCACTGGAAATCACATTGTACTGAACATTGGAATTGTGCAGAATACATCAGAGAAAACTATCTGGGAACAGCCAACTTCAAAAGTAGGAAGCAAGCTATGGAATGTCACAAAACTATCACAAAACACTAAAACTCCCAAGGTTTGAGTGAGCCATAATGTTTGAAAGTCCTATCCCTTGCCACAGCATTCCATGTTCTTAGAGGATACAGAATCTATACAGAAAAAGTTAGTTTTGCCATGACTTTAGCATGGACCTGCATTGCTGACACAACAACTTTCCTGCTTGTATAGCAGTTCAGCCTCCTATGGGATAAAAGGTACTGCTCTTTTATTTTAACACATTTCTCTCAAGTTCTGCTTTATCTCTGTTTCACAGATGGGAACAGAGGCCTGGATGGGCTAATCCTGAAATGCTTTTCGAAGATTTGATGGGAAATTACACTGCACATGACTTGTGAACCTGCTGGGGAGAGAAATGACTTTCAGGGATCACACAGGAAGCTGGTGGACAGGAGAGAGAACTGAAATAGTCCCCAAATTTGGGACAGTGCCTCCTCAGTCCCTCTGAAGCCCTGTGCTACAGACAGTGGTCACTGCCACAACCAATGGCACTGGGGTTGGCTTATGGGTCAGGTGGGATTTTGTTTACTTTTTTAAAAGCAAACCTACAAATAACAAATTTTAAACTCTCTTAGGTGGCAAAATGTAGTACATGGGTTTAAAATAACAAGGCTCAAGAGCATCTAAATCCCTCATTAAAGTACCACTTGCATTTCTAATAATGATAATCCCACACTGAATGGATCACTAAACATTGGCTCCTAAATGGTTCTGTTTTCTCTGCAGTGTTTTTTTAAGACTGTGAATGTGTTTTCATTTCTTCAAGAGAGTAGGGTGGGAATAAGTCTGTTATTTCTGGAGGAGGAGGAAACTCACCCAAACTGCCTTTTAAGAACAGAAGCTGTACAACTTTTTTGGGGTTTTTTTACGGACTCCTCTAGCAGTTAAAAATGTAGCTGATTCTCTCTAACTCCATCACTTCCTCTCCTGTCAAACCTAAATATTTCTCCTAGATACTATCAAGTCATTTCCATGTACTGTGACAGCATCTATAATTCTGAAGTATTTATAAGACTGTCTGTTTAATATTAAACTACATGCTCTAGAGCTGTTAAATATTTATGCTATGTAAAATGGATCTAATTTCACTGCACCTCGGCCGGTTAGAGACCTGCATGAGGACAAGACAGCCAATTTAAGATAACAGATGACTGGCCAGGATCTTTCACAGGTCAGCTATGCTCTATTTCAGGAACTGGGCAGGATTATTCTCCAAATGCTCTGTCCCTTCCAGCCTTGCTGATGGAGATTACAGGTTGTAGTACAGCCAGCACTGCTGGGCAGTCCCAGGGATCTGAAAGAATTCCTGCTGCCTACATCCAGTGCAAGAATGTTCTGCTCCACTCTTGGCAGCAAGGGGAGAACCCAGATCCCCCTTCTCACCTGCAGCTCTGTGTGCTCCAGCTGTGAGGAGCACTGTGGGATGTGTCCCACTGACTGTCCTGCTGAGCTCCAGGACGTGTCACCTCTGTCCCTGAGCTCCTGCCAGGAGCAGGGTGTCAGGAAGGAGGACACACCTCAGTGTGTGAAGCACTACTGTGCCCAAGGCTCCAAGAGAGGCTGTGCTTACAGAAAGCTTTTGGAAATGCTGCCAGCCCACTTAATGTCAAGTTTCATGCCTAAGTTAAACTCCACCTGTATTTCAGTATCCTGCAGCTTTCCCAAAGCCCAGTTTTGTTGCTATCTAAACAAGCCAGACTCTGGCTTTTGTAACTGAGAAGCACATTAGGAAATGATGTCCTGGTTTTTACAGCCTGCTGTACTTAACATCACTTAATTTTTACAACCATCAATAAAATGCTTCGGTAGGGTCCTTCTAGCCTGAAAATAACTCAGTTTTTGAGTTATTGAGCAGGAGTTCTTTAGTATTGAGTTTTTGAGCTGGACCTCACTCAGCAGACAGAAGTACTGGGGCTACAGGGGCAGCTGGACTACTGCACCTAGCAGCAATTCCTGCCAGTGATTAAAGATTCTTCTCCTTAATTTCAGTGGGGAGTATTCTGTGTTTCTACTGCAATGTGCCATCAAGTGCCTGTTTGAAGCAGTGCTTTAGGAAGGGACACAGGGGGACCAGTCACTAATGGCAGCCCCCAATAGATTCCTCCTGTCTGAACTTCCTCAGACGTTGGGAGGTCAAAAACACCTCCAAAAGGCCTTGTAAACACACTGAAACCTGAAATTTTAGGTGATGAAAAGTTCATAGCCAGACATCCTTGAAAGGTAGTGAGACTTTATGGCCTCAATCTATGAAAAACAAATCTATTTTCAAATACAACCAGTTAAAGGGTGCTTTTTGGCATCAGGGCAACGTCACCCTCCACCTGTGTCTCAGGGATGATGAGCAGCCCAGCCAGATGCAGCAGTCTGAAATTCCAGCTACTGAAACAGCAGCATTCATAGCTGATGTTGCTGCCCGAGATTGGACAAGGAAAACAGAGGCTAAGGATGGTCATTTGTAGCTCCACACCTGTATGACTTCAGCTGTAAGAGTGAAATTTATCAACTGATCTGTGAACACAGGAAGAGACTTGCATTGATGCTGCTGTTATCACTGACTCCTGCAGATAACTGATGAGAGAGTGATGGAGTAGGAGAGCCTGAGCAGCCCCTGTAACAAATCAAAGCCATGGCTGTTCTTTCACTGTTTTGCTCACTGCAGAAGCCAAAACAAACCAGAGATCTCTCAGCTGACTCTGCCACACCCTGAGTGTAAACATTGGTCCCAGTCCTGCACCACCTTTTCACCAGACACTTTAGGAGGAGCAGACCCAGCAGGCTGGACACTCCAAGTGTGCACCTTCTATGCTCTTCATCATAGAGTTTTTGATTAACAGTGCAGCAGGTAACTGGGTTAGCCATTGCTGCCCTGCAGTAGCTAAGCATAGCTCCCATTTTCACCTGAAACTGGAAGGAGATGGCTTTGGTTCCCTGCTCCGCAGCAGTTCTCCTGGGATGCTGAACAAGCTGCCACAGCCTCCAACTCCTCCCCAAAAAAGGCTGCAGAACATTAACCCTCACTACAACCTGTTACCTTCAGTAAGAACAGTGGAATCAAGGATTGCTCCCAGAGAGCAGCTCCTGCTCTGACTGACCTCAAGCTGTTTTGATGCTGAAGTCAGTAATTCTGGGACAAGACGTGACTGACAACATGAATTCCTGCAGAACTTCAGACTCCAGGCAGGCTGCAGCTGGAAACAGTGACTGAAAGGGAAGGAGAGCAACAGTGATACATCAGCCTAGAGAGCTCCCAGTGAGTGGCACAAGGATAGGATGGCACAGTTAAAAATAGTCCAAGCACTGAGCTTCCTGATGCATCTGACAGGTTATCCAGCCTGCAGGAATGGGCTGTTGATGGAGCTGAGGTCAGTTTGCTGAAGGAAAAGGATGCTGAGAGAACTCTAACAAAATTCAACCAATAACCTGGCACAGGAGGAGTTTGCTTTGGAGCAGGAATAGTGCTCTCATTCCCAGCCAGGGAGGGGGCCTGGGGCTGTGTGCACCTGCAGCTCTCCATGCCAAGGCTCACACAGGAGCTGGCTGTGCACAGCCCTCTGAAGGGGCTTGGTGAGGGCCAGGGTGTTACAAGCTCTCACCAATCCCTTCATACCCGGATAGCCCAGCTAGCCCAGATGGCTTAAAAATGAACGGGTGGCTTCTGTGGTAGTGTTTGAAACAAAAAAGGTTTAATAAGAAATAAAATAACAAACTCTTTTACAGAGAAAAGCCGTGCCAGGTGCAAGAGGTCCTTGCCCTGCTAAGACATGCCACAAAAGCGATTAAGTCTTTTGTTCTAATCTTTTTCTACCTGATGGCCCAGGCAGGCCCTCTTGGCCCTAGTCCAGTAGAGCAGCCCCAAGTTTGTGGTGCAGTTCCAAAGGTCCTATGAGGTGTCTCTGTACCAAATTTGGGGAGAACTTTCTAGGGTCTTTGCCTTACTTGGCAGACAAAGAGCATTTGTAAATTCCCTTGTAATTTGGTCACCCTGTCAACAGGGGACACAGTGCTACAGCCCTCCTGCAAGGCTGCCCTTCCCTCTGCATTGCTCTGTCGGGGCGCAGCGACAGCTCTCCAGTGGGGACAGGGGCTCCTCCAGCTGCACTGAAGAAATGAATTGGCTCAAATCCCCTTTTCTTCCTGCATGTCAGTGGGTTTAGCAAACAAAATATGATAATCATGTACAGCAAATATATTTTCCCCTTTATTTGGTTCAGCTCCTTAAAGCTGCACAGACTGTGAGTATTTTCCATCTGTTCATTTAATCCAGGTGCTGATTTGTCTCCAGAGGCAGAAACATGGGTCAGCTTCACTTTTTCCTCTTTCACACATCTTTACTGAGGAGAAAACTGGCATAAAGGAAAAATCAATAACCTTCCTGCTATTTTCCCAGGCAGCTGCAGCAGAACAGATGTGAAGATGAGCAGTTAACAGCACCAATCAGGGTCCCAAGGACCTGGATGGAAATGAGCTCCAGAGCTCACCAGTGTGTGGGAGCACTCTGGGACATGGACCCCTGAAGTCTGTGAAGATGCAGGTCTTGAAACTTTGTGCCTGAGTCTGTCTCTGTAAGTATAATTCTGCCAGATATTGATGGGCTCAGTATTGAGGTGGAGGGTTTTAGTGGCATGGAAGATGTGTGTAACAACATACACTTATGTCCTCTGAAATAATGGAGAAAAGAGGCAGTGGAGTGCCTCACTTTTGATTGAATAATTGGATGGCAAGGGGGAGAAAACATGACATAAAAAGCAGATAAGAACAAATTAAATCTTAAAATAGAAAATCCTGTAGAACTTCCTGATGGCACTTGATTAAAAACATACCTATCCTCCAAAATAACTGCCTCATGCTACAGCTCTTCACCAACCTCTGAGCTAGCAGGTGTGGGAAATAATAGAACCATGGAAGGGGTTGGAAGGGACCTTGAAGACCATCTCACTCCAACCCCTTGCCATGGGCAGGGACACATTCCAGTAGACCAGGTTGCTCCAAGCCCTGTCCAACGTGGCCTGGAGGCCTCAAGGAAACATCCATTCATTCCACTCCACTGTAACAGTCCTGGCAATCCCCATGTGGCTTGCAGCAGTCTGGCAGAAACTTTGGGAATGACCAAGTGAGAGCACTTAAGACACTCCTTACTAGACACTCCTTACTGGAGGTAATACTCCAACAGGTTGTCCCTGTTTCTCTAAAAGATGTCATTCAGGCTATGCTGGGTTTGGCTGGAGTAGATTTAATTGAACTTTCCCCCCAGTGTCTGGAGTGGGGTTGTGTTTTGGATTTGTGCTGAACATGAGTGATAATATAGGGATGTTTTTGTTATTCCTGAACAGGGCTTGCATGGAGCCAAGGCCTTTTCTGCTCCTTGTCCTGCCATGCTGATGAGGAATTGGTGTCCATGGGAAGTTGGGAGGAGATGCAGCCAGGACAGGAGACCCAAACCAATATCCCACACCTTATGATGCTGTGCTCAGTCTATAAAGTGGGGGGAAGAATGAGGAAGGGAGCATGTTTGGAGTGAAGGTGTTTGTCCTTGCATGTAACTTGTGTCTAAAGGGGCCCTGCTCTCCTGAGGGATGGCTGAACACCCACCTGCCATGGGAAGTGGGGAGTGAATTCCTTGGTTTTGCTTTGTTTGTGGTGCAGCTTTTGCTTTCCCTATTAAACTGCCTGTACTCAACCCACAAGTTTTTCAGCTCTTACCCTCCCAATTCCCCCCAGTGCACTGGTGGGGCAGGGAGTGAGTGGCTGTGAGGGACGTGCTGGGGTTAAAGCCTGGCCCAGGTCAAGGACTCAGCCACAAGTAAATTGCTCTAACACACCCACAGTCACAGTATCTGCCTTGCAGACTGCTGCACAAGGAGAGGTCATTGCTGCTTATAAAAGCCAGTATCTTTGCAAAATGCTCTGACATCAGGAAACAGCAGCGCTGAATTTTTCATGATTTCTTCCATTTCCTTGTGTCAGAGATTGTTTCTTGCTTGGAAGGCTGCTGCCTTCTGCTCAGTGCTCCAGTCACCTGCGTGGGATCTGATCAGATTTTGTCTCTGTGCCAGGGCAGCCTTAGCAAAGAATCTGTCTCAGTGAGAATTTAAAATCTCCTCCCGCATGGCAAAGTCCCTCTACGCCAAGAATTCTCCTTTGCAATGCCAATGCCAATTGACATGCTGAGTCCATTGGCAGCACATGATTTCAGTGCCCCTTGTACGTGTGGGAAGGTGCCTTCAATCCTGTTTTACAGCTGATGAGCATTTTAGGGACAACATCTGACTTCTTGGGGCTCACAGCAGAGAGTCAGTAGCCAAGACAGCAGGAGGACTCCCAAGTAGTTCTTGATCTGGAGCTCTTGGAAAAGTGAGCTTTGGCTTTCCTATAGCATAAGGCACATGGAGAAGTTCCATTCTTGCTGTGGGAGAGCACTAAGTAGCTAGGAATAGTGTAGGAATATTGTTTTCCTTTCTCTGGCATCAGGGGATGAACCTGAGAAGGTCCAGACCTCTGCCCACAGCCCCTTCCACAGCTCAGGGGCTCCCAGAGCCGAGCCAGCAGCAGCTGCCCCATCCTTCTGCCTGGGCTAAAGCAAAGCTCCTGCTGCCAATGCTGAACTCCAACAGCACATTTCAAACACCCTGTAAGGACCACAGCTGAGCTCACACTGCCTGTGAACAGCCACACTGACCTTTGACACCTCCCTACCCCACCTGCAGGAAATCTGCAGGGTGGCTGAAGTGACACAACAAATCAGCAATTGTTCTATATGAGACTATTTCCCATCTGCGTGACACCAGCAGCTCCCAACTGCAGCAGCAAACCAGTGTTTAAAATTCAAGTCCCAAGTTGTTACATTCTTGGTTTTGCTAACTCTGTTTATGGAGTTACAAACATGGCCAGTAAACAGGTGAGAAAACCAACAGCTCTACAAGGAGCTTTTTCAACCAATAATAGAACTTGTTATATTTTCACCACCTCTCCCCTTGGTATTCCTAACACGGATTCCATATAAACCATCTAATACTCTAATCTTGTTCCATCTGCAGTCTGTGAGTTTTTATCATGCCACTCTCAGACACTCAAAACTCACTCCTTGCCTCTCTCCTTCCATCACCACAGATCCTCTGCATCTTAATCTGGGCTGTTTGCTGTAAATTTATGTGGCTTCAAAGGCCAAGGATATCTTATCTGGGCTAAAAAAGCATTGTGAGTTTCTACCACTGTAGGAAATGTTTAATTATTGTTCTTTTGTAAAGTTAAAACAAATGATGCAATGATATTCCTCCCCTTAAGTAGCTAAGTATCAGCAGTGAGCAAACTGTTCTCAAATATCCCTTTTTGGGAGTTGTTAAAATCCATTTGCAGCTCCTGAAATCCTCAAATCCAAACTCTGCCTCAATGCAGCAGACACATCTCTCTAAAATAAGTGTCCAGCCTCTTAAAACCCCCTGTGATACAGCTCCAGCTATTTCAGACAAGGAATGTTCTTTTTGGCAATGCAAACTACCAGAATGGAGCACACTCAGCATCAGCCAGCTGCCATTTAATACCTGGGAAACCATTAATGCAGGGGACTCTGGGCTTTGCTGGAAACAACTTCAGGTCACCTGGTGGGTCCTTTCTGTCTCCAGCTGCTACCACAGAAAAATGAGAGAAAGGCAGGGTTGACAACTCTGTGAGTCCTTTCCCTGTCCCACATAATAGAATCTGCAAAGCAAAAATAAGGTCAGACACTCTCAAATTGCTGCAATAGGAGAACTGGGAGATAATTTTATATCCAGTCCTGCAAAAGGCTAAAAATAAGCCTGATATGAGGCAGAAGAAAGAGCCTGAAAATGGATTAGTCTCATTTTTCCTGTAATGCAATTTGAAGATGTGCCATGTTTAAGACAGCAGAAGTGTCTGGACTAGGGATGGTTCTTTTTGTGGATTTTGTTATCTCCTCTGTCAAGAGTATTTTTTCCTAGTGTTTGTACACACCGCTTTTAAAATGAAATGTCCACCACCACTTCTACTCAGCAAGAGCTTCCACATCTGATCAAAGGTGTTAAGAGTAAATTTTTTTTTCTTATTAAATGTTGAATTTTCATTTTAGGAGAAAAGAAATACCTGCCTGAGTTGTTTAAATAATCTGATTCTTATTATGCAAACAAAGGGGTGAAGATTCAGGGTTGCAGGCTCTCAAGTGCTGAGTGGTCACTGGTTAAAGACTTAAATTCTTTTGTTCTGAATAGCTGCATTGGTGCAGCTGTTAATTCCTGCTCTGGCTGCACCAGGGATCCACACTGCAGTTGCATCCTGCTGCCTGATCTGCACTGCTGTGTCCTTGGTGAAAATATCCAGCCTCTATCATGCAGACAGGCACTGAGCCATTATAAAACTTGGACACCCATCCTAAGCATCTTTTCATACCTCTGGAACAAACCAGAAAATCTAATGTTTCCAGCTATAAAACCAGGGATTAAGTTGAAAAAAAACAAGTTAAAACAACAAAATCCTTTGAAGAGTAGAGTATCCCACACCTGCACAGGGTGATTTTTCAGGAAGAATCCAGGTGAATTTGGTTTTCCCTCAGCAGCAGCTGGGAGTGGCCATGGCTGGGGACAGGGCTGCAGGATCACTGCTCTCACTGCCCAGCAAAGGATCCTGACACACACTAATTATGGTGATTTATATCCCTGGTATCCAAAAGTTGTCACAGCTTGGGAAAAGGACTTTTTAAAATCCCTTTTCATAATAAAAAAAAAAAGGGCATTTTTCCTAATTATTGATGGAGCTTCTAGCAAGTACCAAATGTAGGCTTTTCTTCTGCAGGGTGAAGCTTTGTTTGTCTCCACACTGTGAGTGAGGAAGGGGATCAACACAAACCACAGACACAGCAGTGCTGAGCCTTTGCCTCCACTGAGTGAAGAACCTGGACTGCTCCCAGCCTTGGAAATGGCTCTTTGGCAGGGCTGCACAGGTACCTGTGACGGAGCTTGAGGATAACAGTGCAATTATCAGATTTCTCACCCACTTCAGAGGGCTCTGCCACGGCAAGACTGTATTGTCTTCCAGAGAGTCCAAAATCTAGCTTGGGTCTCACCAATAATCATCAAGCAGGTAAGAGAATTACAGTTCAGAGTGCTGATGTTTGGAAACAAAATACAACTGCTTTAACCCTCTGCAGAGGTGCAGAGCAGGAAAGAAACAACAACATAGTCAAGTGATATCACAGGAGGAATTGTAGTTGAATGGTTTTAAAAACAATTGAAGTATTTGTCATTACTAGTGCCTCTTACAGAACCCATTCTTGTTTTCTCTCTCTTGCCACTTTGGAACGGTGGGATTAAATTTGTTATAGAGCTAGTCCCCAAAATTACTGGATTATTAGCACAGAGTAATGTACTCTAGCCTGTTCTCTGCTAGTACTACATTTTCTAAAAGCCTCTTTAAGATATCAGACTTCTGAAGCAGCATGAAAATGGTAATAAAAGAATTGTGTTTAAAAAAAAGAATTTCTATAGAAAGAATTTTTTTCATTAGTGTTTTGTGAGCAGCCTTGTTGACTGGAATTCCTGTGCTAAAAAAGTACAAAATATGCCAGGAATTGTGGCAATGATAAAAGTAGTGTGAAAGCCTGGAAATTCTTTTTTTGAAAGGAAGCATGGCGGAAACTGGAGGAAGCTTTACAGGAAAGAGTTGCTATCCTGGTATCTGCCCTGCCTGCAAGAAGAAATTATTTCTAAGCAAATGCCCAGAGACGGTTACACAAAGAAACAAACAAAGAAATCCCAGGAATAAATCCCTGAACTACATTTCACAGAAGTGTGGGAGCTAAAGCAGGGACAGCTCAGTTTGCATAGGCTGTGAGAGCAGTGTTCCACTTCTCTGCTTCCACATTAGTTGACTGGAGGGGTGGGTGAGGCTGCCCTGTGCCCTGACCCTGGCAGTGATGGATGGCTTTAATCTCTGGCATGTGACACCGGCGCTCCTGATTCCCGCAGGTTAATTGATTTCTTTTGGCAAAGCCCCTTTCCAACTCCTGTTGTCTGAGCAGCAGGACTGACTGCAGAAGGAAAACAAGGCATCCTGAAATAGAAATTCCTCTGTACCCAGCAAGTAATAGGTAGGATGGAGGGGAGGACTGGCTGGGCAGAAAAGAGCCTCTGCCAAAGGTGTGTGATGCCAAGTGCAGATGGCCTGACAGGTGGGAGCTGGATGGTGGATCTGGGGTCCAGCATGGAGTTTTTATCTACTAATAGCAAAATGCTCTGTTACCTTTCCTCTCACAGGCAAGCATGGAGAGGCTAACAAATCAATCCTGCCCCCTAAATTCTGAGGAGCCACTGAAGCTGCTAGTGGGGGCATATGGGACCTGGTGAGAACACATAGACTGCTGCACATGGATTATTCCTCCACAGTCTCCAGCCTTACTTCTCTCTTACTTCACTCTCACTTCTCAGTAACTTGAGTGAAGCTACACTCCAGGAATCTCACTGCAGGATGCCAGGGTATTTTTAACATAGGAGTGGGCACACCCCAGAAGGAGTACCCTTCCTAGGAGTCACTTGAGAGAAATTATTTTCTTAACCATTATTTATGACAATTGTTCTCCCCGGTTTGCAACATAAAATATCTTTGACTGACTAATACAAAATTCATAAAGAAATGTGAGTCAGGAAAGGGAATGATGCTAAAAGAGAAAGAGAAACAACACCAGGTTTGACACCTGAATGTTTTTCATCTAAGAATGAGCAGTGGCTGTTTGGGAGGCTGGGATGTGGATAGAGTACAACCAAAGCTGCTAAGGGTAGACAGCAATGGAAGAATAATCCCTTTTGTGCAGGAGCAGTTAGAGGTGTGGATGTGATCTCCCTCCCACATTAACACTGCTGCAAAAGCTGGGGCTTTGGCAAAACGACTGTGTTAGACACACCAGTGCTGGCAGCCAAGCAGTGTCACCCAGCTAGTGACCAGCCTGTGACCTGTGGTGTCTCCTGAGTGAACCAAAACTCTCTTCCTTGAGATCTCTACTGGAGCTGGGAACAGCTGGAAACCACAGCTCAGCATAAAGGTCCAGGTGGGCTTGACACGCTGAAAAAATGGGAGTGACCTGGAACTCATCCCTATCTGAATCCTAAGCCCCTCCTTCACCACCTGAGGTGCTATCATGGCACACAAAGGGACACAAATCACCACAGTCAGAAGTGAAACGAGCACTCTCCTCTCTGAGCACAGGAAAGACAAGCCCTGAAGCTTTCCAGGTGAGCACACTGAGCAAAGGAAAATGCTGCAGAGGGGGTTTAATCTTCAGCACTGACACCAAGTAGGACTTTCGGCTCTTTGCAGCAAAAAACCCACCCTGAGCACCCAGAAACTTATGTTCATCTTGCCATGTCTCCAGGTGGTCACTACCTGGACTGGTATGTACAGCTTATGTGCACAAGCACAGCACAAGCACAAAACAGGGCTGGAGAGCAGATCCATAAGCTGCAGAGAGAACATAACCTGAAGAGCAGATCCCACCTTCCTGCCTCATGCCATGCTGGGGAGGCCATCAGAAACAAAGGACAGCTTTCATGTCTTCCCCAAATAATCTGCTGTAGGATTTACCTCTTTTTTTTCTTAGGAAGTCCTTCCTGGCATCTAATCTCCAACTTCCCTTCCTGCCATTTAAGACATTTCTGTGCAGATAACAAACCAGGGACACACGTCCCATCCCCAAAGCCACACTGAAGTTCAACTCTGTAGGACTTCCCATCCTTATGACATGAGGTGTTGTTTTTCCACCATGTTTAAGCATCTCATTATAGAGGAACTTCTCCTTTCTTTGGTATTTGTGTATGCTAGTCAAAGGAGGGTGGGACTGCACAGTTTCAGGGCCACAGCACCATCTGTGGCACTGCTTCCAAATCTTTTTCATCCATCTGATAAGACAGTGTGAGCCAGAAAGTATCACCCAAACTGTTCACACACTTATGTCAACCCCAAACACCTGATTTTCCTTCTACCTGTACCATACCTAGAGTGATATTCCAGGGCCCTTCTCCTTAAGGTAAATCAAGGCTCCCATTCTCCAGTGTGGGAAAAGCAACTTACAGTCAACACCAGACTAGTCACCTACCCACATATTCAGCATGACATTACACATAGTAACTCTTATTTTTCAACAATTATGAGAAAGAGACTAACCCCAGAAGTTTGTATGTCATGTGGAAGCGTCTTCTGAATTACTGTAGTTGCCAACCGTGAGATGATCCGAATCGGTTTCTTTACTGAAAAACAGTAGCTTTTTTTTCATGAAGCTGCAAGAAGGGACTGGGAAAGACTCTTTATCATAGCAACCCTTGAGTGCACATGTTCCCACACACAGCTTGCTTCCTCCTTGCCTCGTGTTCTTGACTGCCAGACGTGGTCAGTGGGGCTCCGGGGATGGAGGCGGGTGGGTGCAGCCTTGGCCACCAAGCTCTGGGAAGCACCTCCTGCTCCTCACCTCACACTCCACAGGTTCCAGCACACAGCAGCCCCTCACCATGGACAGCCTGGGCTGTGACATGCTCAGGCAAGGGCGTAAGGGGCCTGTGCTCCCCTTCGAGCCACGTGGCCAACAGCTGAGATCCACCAGAGCAGAAGCGTGTAAAGGATGCCCAGCCAGCATGACCCAAGCCCCTGTGCTTCGTGCAGCCTCATGCACTCTGCTGAGCCCAGGTTCTTAACACACAACCCAACATCCTTCACCTGGAAGGGCCAAAGCCAGGGGAAGAGTACAAGCATAACGTTCAAGAGAGCAAACAGGCTGTGGTGCCTCCCCATTCACAAAGGCCAGGCTACTCACTGTTGTTCAGCTTTAGCTCTGTCACTGAGGAAGAAGAGGGCTGTGGCCAGGAAGAACATCCCTCCCAGGACAACGACAAACGGGCAGAGCATGAGTGCATAACCCAGGCTGAGGAACTCCCACACCGGGGACTCCTTTGTGCTTTGTCGTATCAGGTCCGAGATCTAAGAGAGAGGGGCAAAAAATTAGTCAGATGGAAAAGAGACATGGTAATAGTGAAAGGAACATGATTCCTGGAACAGCCACCCACCCAACATGTGTGAGGTTTAAAATGGAACAGTATGTGCAGTAGAAGCTGAATGTCCCTTGCACCCTTCAGCCTTCCACACAGGAGCCTGGGCAATTTATGCTCTGAGGCTTGGCAGGGGTTCTCCTCTTGCTGTCACTCTTCTGGCCTGATCTAATATTATTCCCCCAGCCCTTTCTCCCAGGCTGAGTCAGTGACAGCATCTGTGGGTGTCTGACTTTGCTGTACTGCCCAAACACCCTGGGGAGCCAGCAGGGCCATGCTGGTGTTGCTCAGTGGGTGAGGCAGTGATCAATCTGCAATTCCTATCAAGTCCTGCTTACTCCCACACCTGATCTACCTTTCAACAAAGGGAGGCATTAAATTCCATTTCTGTGTACTGAGTGGGAAGGAGGGAAATGTTTTCCAAAGAACAAAAAGACCAGAGATCCCATCTGATCTGGGGAAACAGAACTTGAACGTGGGGGTTTGTGCCCATGTCTGAGGTATATGGGGCTCATTCCCTCTTCCAACTTCCCAAGCTTAAAGTGTAATTGTGTGCAAGATGTGGCCCTGTCCCAGGTTCAGACACGGGGCTGTGCTCACACTGCACACCACCAAATTTATGGATTAAGGCAATCTGCACCTTCTGACAACCAAAAAGCATAATTACATGAAAGTAAACACAAATTATTTACACCTACACAAAGGAGCAGAGACATGCAACAGCACTATTTAGTTTGTTATGAAAAGCTTTTGCTAGAACTCAGTAAAATGTAATGTATGTCTGTAGCTAAAACTACCACATTTTATTTACTGCCCAGCAAACAACTTTACTCTCCATAAATCCAACAGAGAGGTAGCAGCAGTTGGGGTGGGTCTCAAGGCATTGGGTATTTAAATGTCCAGCTCTGTTTTTATCCATGACCTTTTGTTGGGGGAGAAACACTAGTTTATACCAAAAGACTGCAGGGAATTTGCAACATAAAATCCTACTGCTGTGCACACACGCAAATCAGCTCCAGAAATAGTCAAAGCTTGTGCAGCAACTTCAAAACTGCCACATCACTGGCAATGGAAAAGTTGCAGTCAGACACAACCTACAAGCAAGTTCTGACATTCAAGGCTTAAATCTTGACAGTGAAAAGAAGAAGTGTCACATGCAGGAGAAATCACCAATTCACACTCTGCAGAGACCTGGATAGTAAATGTGTGTGAGGAGATGCCTCAGCAGAGCCAAGCACAGCAGAAGGTCCCAGAAGGATGATGCTCCTGGGGACTCAAAAGAACAGGTCAGTGAGTGTGTTTTAGCAGGGAGACTCTGGAGCACTGGGGGTCTCAGAGTGTTTACACCCCTCTCACAGCTCAGCCTGGCTCCTGTGGAGGGATGGAAAGGAGGAGCTGCCAGCCCAGTGCTGGAGGTGACACTACTGCACATGCTGGAGCTGAGGACTGTCCTACAGGATGGAGCCCTCTCAAATAAGGGGGAGTGAATCAACACTGGAAGAGTGTAACTACAGAAAGAGTTGAAGGGTTTTAGCCTTATTTCTCTGTTTCATGCCCTGCCCTAGAAAGAATGAGGAGAAAATTTCAGTGCTTAGGATATAGAAGAGTTCTAGTCCTCTCAAAAAACCCCCTTATTCTCAGTGTAAAACCCATGAAGAAAAACAAGAGTGTTACAAACAATTCTCATGTGACACTGAAGGCAAATAAAGTGACCGTTAGTTGGAGAGATTTATTAAAAAACAGCAACAAGACTTGAATGTGAAAAGAATGCACCCACAGGAAAGCAGCAGAATGTGCTCTGCACCCAGGAGACAGGGACATCAGCTGGTCATTAATTCTCTTTTGTACCCAGACACCTTAATTCCAAGTATCTCCCTTACTCTTCATTATGAACCAGAATTTGGCATCGAGTCAACGTCTCTGTCAGGCTGCAATAGCCAGAATTGAGGATATTCTAAAACAGAAATCTAGACATTCTAAACCAGTTTTCATTTTTGGGAATGGATACAATTATTCTCTAAAAGGACCAGACAATAAATCACTTGACAAATTGACATGATAAGTCAGCAGCAGAGGATGAAAAGCCATGCATGTGCTCCTGATTGCTTTCTCCATGGATGACATGACATTCTGGGCTAAAAACCAGCTTTGAAAGTGTAAAGTCTCCAACAAATAAATCTCCCAATGCAGTTTGTCCCACACCTTCCCTTCTAATGCATTGTGTTGACCTTTTATAGCAACAAATCATGTTATTATTAAATCTGCTGTATTTTTCATTTTTAACCAAAAACATTCTGTAAATGCACAGTTTAGAAAAAAATGCCTTTCCTCCCTTTCAAGGTATAATTCTTTCCACCAAGCCTGCTGGGCTTCCTCACCTAGGTCCATATAATTCCCTCCCCAGTGTCTTCATCTCTTAATTCTAGAATTTATCAGGGTCCATGTACATGTTTTTGCTGTTAACAGTCACTGTTCTCTGTTATTTGTTCCATTTGGTTACAAACCACCTGCTAAGGCTGGAACTTTGGCATCTCCTCTCAAGAGGACACAGGACATAATTACAGACCTAGGCTCCAAGAATGACACACCATTTGCCAAATGGTCTGCTCTGTATTGCCAATTTTGGGCTTTCCAGACCCCTGGCAATGACAGCATCCTGAGCTGGCCAACTGTGATTTGGCAAGACCCAATCAAGCATAATTTTTGGTGTCTTCTCTCTAACATGAGTAACAAACTGCGGGGGCTGTGTGTGGCTGGTGCCAGCTCTGCAGCACAGAGTCATGTGTGGGATTCCTTCCTTTGTTCCTCCAGCTGGGAGGTGGCAAAAAGCCTCAAAACATGTATGCAGAACGTGGGGGTGGAAAATCAAGAGGGAAGTCCCGTATCTGCTCTGCAGTCTAATGACAAGTCTTTGATTGCAGCCTAACTGTGAAAGCTCCCATCTCCTCCCTCACTGTGCAGCACAGAGCTCAGACCAAGAGCAATGACTGTGCTAAATAAACCTCAGCTTGAGGCATTTTACAGCAGAACACGGCTGGTGAGTGCTCAGCTGGTGGCAGCCCCTTGGATGGAGTCCAGCTGGAGACAGCTCCTGCTTTCTGGAGAACCAACAGTGCAGCTGCAAGGGGCACCAGCCCAGCCCAAACCCCAGCTGTGTCTCCATCTGAGTGCAGGGGACAACAGAGGAACAAAGGGAAACTTCACTCGTTCCTTGGGAAGTATGTGGTGTGTGCTTTGGAACAGGGGACAGGCCATGGATACAGTAGATGCCAAGGTGGGCTGAAGCCCAAGGAAGGCATCTGGATTCCATGTTCTGTCTCTCCTGAACAGTCTGGGCAGGTAAATTAACTGATTTATTAATTGCACAGTGTCATGGTAACAACATCTCTGAAATCACCATTTCTTTTCCTCTCTCTTGTTGCTGAGTCAATATCTTAATTCCTCTGCAATTGGCTTCTCTAAATTTCTGACACTGCCACTTGGGCACAAATCCTGCTACATAAAAGGGTGTTTCTAGCACAAATATCTGATTTTCATGATTACCAGTTTGATACAAGCCAGGTTTTCCCTGGCTGATCACTTCAGTACAGTTCCTTAACACAGTATTCCCTGTAAACCCACAATAGTTTGGGATCTAGCCACTCTGAAGTCAGTGTGAATGTGAAAGGCTTCTTTAATTTTCTAAGAAAATGGAATATGAATGCAAAGGAAGCTAAGAAAGCAAAAATGAAGGCTTTTATAATGTAAACAATTTGCTGGGCCTGGAGGGGAGCAGAAGCATTTACACTGTGCTAAATGGCATGAGGAACACTTTACAAAAAGAGAAAGTAAACCTGGTTTTTTAATGGTATTTTCCCCCTCCCAGGATGACCAGGCTGCATTAAATACATGCTGCTGCCTTGAAAAAGGCTACAGCAAATTAAGATGCTCCACAGAGATGCTGCTTGCTATGCCAGAACATGGACTTGGTACGTCAGAGCAGGATCTGCCTCATTTGCCCTGAGGAGGGTTGGAAGTCTCTTTTCTTCAAGTCATTAACTGCCTTTCTCTCTGGTCTGGTCTGCCCAGGGATTTTCTAAGTTAAGACTGGACTTTCTCTGTTCCCAGAGGGAGATGCCTCACAGCATGGGGAATGTGAAGGAAGTCCCATGACAGAGCCCAGGGATGTGAACATGTAGGGATGGGGGTGCCCATTCCCACGTGGGAACAGGTCTGTGGCACAGGACCTTTAGCAGCATCCCTGTCCCCACCTCTCCTGGCAGCACAGGCCCCTTCCCTCTCTGTACAGCCCATGAAAGCAAAGTGATTCCTTGTCTTGAAGAGAATTTGGGCACATTCTGAAAGGTGCTCAGCACCATGAAAACTGCCCATCTTGGGAGCACGCAGGATCCTTGGCAGCTCAGAGGAAGAAAACATTTATTTAAGGAGGTTTTCAGTGCACAGAGGAGTGACAAAGCAGATGAGACAGAGTTTGAATGCAACAACGACCTGCTTTGGATTTCTGGGCTTTCTCTAGTGAGATACTTTTCACCTACATTAAACATTTATCAAAAATACTGAGAACCTGTACATCTAACAAAGTCATGAACATGACGTGAGATGCACAGAACTCTGAAAAAACACCAAAGCAGGCTGTGAACGCTTGGCACAGAGCATTTTAGAGATGGGAAGTCATTTGGTATTTTATTGGCAGACTTATATTTTATCTTTTCCTGACTCATCAGAAGTGGGAAGCTTGTTAGCTCATTGCAATGAGGAGATCAATCCCATGAGGACTGGTCTCCAGGTGGTTAATTCTCCTCTTATTTTGCAGCTGACAGCTATGTCAAAAATTTGGCCTTTCAGTGCACTATGAAAAAGGCTTTTAATTACTCAAGACCAGAGAAATTAAACTTAAAAGTTACTGCTTGAAGAAACAGGTAATAAGGAGAAGGGGCTGGAGGTTCTCATCCTCACATTATTTCCCTGGCAAGCACAGTGGATGTTCAGACTACCAAGTCCCAGTTCCATTTTACCCACCACAGCGTGGGTCATACACAAGCACGAATGTGGGGAATAACTCTATGGGAGGAGTGATGCCATCAGAGCTACACCACACCTGTCAAGCAGCTGGGACTTGGTAAAGAAAGAACAATAAAAACCATAAATGTGTATCACATTTCATCTACCAACTCTATCAGGTGATGGGAGATGCTGCTTGTACAAACTCATGTATGCCATATTAGAACATGCTGCAAAAAGCAACAAGACAGAGACCTCTGTTCCATCTCAACCCCACAAGAGCAGTGGAATATCTCCTGATGGTCCATAAAACAGAGAGTGATGCCAGGAGGGTATTTTGCACATTTTTGTTAGAGAACATTACTGCCCTTTTGACCTCGAGTTCACCTCTTACCCTGCTCTGGCAGGAGAGACAGGACTGTGTAAGCACCAGCCAGCACCTAATGGGCCATGTTTGGGGGGTGGCAGCATGGGTCAGACAGGGACACAGCACCCAGACTGCAGCATCACATCCCAACGATCCACGTCACCGCAATACCCTGTTTTTATATCAGACAGAAGTGGATTTGACTCCCAGTGGGCTGTGGCCTGTTTTAGTCTACCAAACTAAACTGGAAAAAGTGCTCTTCCAGAGTAAGCATGTCCTACTCTGAAGCAGCCATAGCACTTTAAACCATAAAATATGAATTTTAAACCATAATACATGACTTCTGCTTTCTCAGGCAGGAAAGTCTTTACACATAGAGCTACTTTCTATACAGATATACTTGGTTATGCAAATGCCTTCAAACCAAATCAAGAAAAAGGTTGTTTCAAACTGGGCCAAGATGCTGTGAAACTGCACCTCCAGTTATAACTTTCATTAAAAAGTATCTTAATTGCTGCATTTACTACAGTTTTTCTTGCCTTGCCCCTAATGAAATGCTGATCTGCCTGCCCTGATACTCTGCACCAGGGATAATTAACACTGCTCTGCTACCTACTTGCTAAAGGAAGGTCATTAGTATTGCTGCTTAAATAGCTCATTAGATTTATCAACCTGCTCACAGGAAAGCTGGAGAAGGGAGAAAAGTGAAGGGTGCCAAGGCTCCCACAGCCCAGCTGACAGGAGGTGGTGTCCCTCCAGTCAAACTGGAACAGCCCAGGAGGGCAGGAAGGATGGGAACCACCACCAGAGGAGTCCAGGGAATAGGTTTTAGCCCATCAAAAGGTGCTTGTGGAGGACAGCTCTCTCTGGCACTTCAGAACATCCTCCTCACAGGTTGATGTTGTCAGGTGACAAGGAGATACAGACTGGTTTTCATCCTCAGACCTTATGAAGAGCTGCACAGAGAAGATGAGAGAGAGTTTAAGCAAACAGGAGAGCAGCCAGCACCAGGGCAGTGAGGACAGTGTCAGCACCTGCCCAGCACACACAGGGACAGCAGTGCCTGCAGCACGTCCTGCTGGCATCACAGAGGCAAGGCAAGGCTGGAAGAGGAAAGTGCTCAGGTAGGAAGCAAATTTCAAAGTTGGAGGAAGGAAAGAAAAAGTCCCAAGCCACAGCCTTGAAATAAAACCCCCCTTTTGCCTGTATTCAGATTTCCAGAAGCAGAAGAGCAGTCAGGAAGTGGAGGGGGACACAACAAGAAGGATGATGCAAACCCTGAGCAGGGAAAACAGGTTCATCCATGCCTGTGCACAGATGGACACAGGAACATGGACTTACAGTTGTTTTATTTTAAAGGGCAACCAAGATCAAACCAGAATTAGTGATACAAAAAGCTGGAGCTGTGATGCAGCCTGAGGAGAGTTCACTATTTCACATGCTGCTGCCACTGCCCTCCACTTGCTCTTCTGAAATGCTGTCCAGGGCAGCAGTTGAAGACTTTCATCTGATACTCAGCATTAATGGTGGGGTTTGGGGCATTTCTCTTTAACACTTCTGTGCTCCACCAATCCTGTCTGCATAGTGGCAGTGGTCAAAGACAGAAAAGTACTGAACATATTTGGGTGTAATGCACTGAGCAGGTGAGCTTTCTCACCAACTGCCTCAAGAACAAAGCGTGGAGTGACACTGGAGTTGTTAAAAAGGAGTTATTTAAACTACAGGTTGGTTATCACAAAGATCCTGAAAAAAGTTACAGCTCTCTAGGAATAAAAGCTGTCTCATTACTTACAACCTGCAGTAATGCCTATTCTTATTTGGAAATGAACAGGCAGTGCTGATTTACAGTAATTGATCTCAGAGCTTGCCATGTAGTAAAGCTTTATGCAAATTACAGCTGCCACCCTAAAGCTGTATTTGCATAACTCCTTTGCAAGTCAATCTTAAGGCTTTTTACCATAATAAAAGTTAACAATATTTAAAGAGACATGAAAAATAGCCACACATTTGTGCTCCCTGCCACTTAGCTTTTAAGCACTAATGTGTATTTGCTGCCTTGGGTGGTTTAAGGAGCTGCAGTGCAAGATTTGGAATAGGGTGAAGTTACAGAAAGTCTGAGTGTGACCTTGAGCTCCCAGGACACACCACAGAGCATGGCAGCAATTGCACACCTGAGGCTGTGGCTGATCAGCATCTCCTATGTTCCATGTGGGGATTTTAAGATCAATACAACATTTATTGGTATCCAGCAGAGACAACTGCCTGCCACAGCTCGGTCCTACAAGGACAAGGGTTGCCAGTTCTTTATTAAGAGCATTGCTCGAGGGAATCTCACTAAAAACTCACCAAAACCATGTAGGATTCCAGCCATGTTTGATCAAAGCACTGATCATTTAGTGAGGGAACTTCAGGGGGATTCTGTAAGCAGTTGGAAGACACAGCAGCTCCCAGGTGAAGCCAAGTGATCAGGAGGCTGAGTTTCACCTGTTCTAAGCCTGCCTGTTATTGCAGCTCACAGAATCATTAAGGTTGGAAAAGACCTCTGAGATGATCAAATCCAACCTGCCACTGAATATCAGCTGTAAACCAGACCAGAGCACTGAGTGCCATGTCCAGTCATTCCCTGGACACCTCCAGGGCCTTCTGCTGCTCTCCTTGAAAACCTACCCCCTACCCCCTGCTCTTGGTCTGCCTCGTGAAGAGTCTGGAGTCACAGCAGTGGGAGTTGATGCCCTCAGGGTGGGGATTCCCAGAAGAACTGTGGGTATCAGGTTCCCAGATTTCCCTTAAATCCAGCAGGAGTAGGTTACTCAGCCCTCACAGACTGCCAGAAAATCCTGGTCAGAATCTCAGCTCCTTCTGCAACCTGCCCAGGTGGGGTTTCAATGCTGCATGAAGGTCTCCATCCTGCATGGCAGCTGGACAATTCCTGTGGTTTTTAATACCCAGGCTCAGTGCTTGCCTTAGCTCTGATGCAGAAGTTGGCTGTCCTTTCACTTTAAATAGTATTTGTTTTCCTGTGTTATGTGGAGCTGTAGCTGACCTTTCAGTCCTGGTAGCAGAGGGAGGATGAATCAGCCCAGCCAGAAAAGAGGCTGCACAAAGGGATGCTGGCTCCTTCCATGGCATGAGTGCTTCACTCCTCCTCTTCTGCACAGAGCCTTGGACCTGCATCACCTCCTCCCAAATCACAACTGCCCAACAATTACAGCATTAGAAAAGGATAATTCAAAATAATAACTGTATTTTCCCAGCCTAAAGAAAGCCTATTGCTTTGCAGCTATTAAATTGGGGCAATACATATTTCAGCCAAGAATCCTTAAGTAACTCACAACTTGCTTGATCTCTGAATACCAGGAGAGCAAGGCACATTATTTCTACAAGCAAAGATCTTTTATTTTTAATCTATGACATTGAAGAGCCCCAGGCAATTTTCAAGAATAACTGCAATCATTCAGGGTCCTAGGTATTCCTCCTGGACATCCCTCTTAGGTAAGGAAAAGGATGAATATGCAGCAGAGTCACCTGAGGCAGCCTGGCCTGCCCCAGCCCTGCCCTCATCTCCAGCCCCTGTCCTGCCTGGCTCCTTCTCCTCTCCCACATTCCCCATGTCACCTGCTCTGCATGAAGCAGCCCCTCCTGCAATTTCTTTGTTCTTGCCACCTTCAAATAACTTCTAAATAAAGATCATTTCTCCCCAGGTACCCAGAACATTGAAGTAAATAAAGAGTTAAGCTAAACTGCGCATTTTTGTTCTCTTGAGAGATTTCTCATTTCTTTGGTCTTTTCAGTCTTATCTCTATCTGCCTTCTCCCATTTGCTTCAGAGAGCTAGAGCAGCCACAGCATTGCCAGTCAAAAATAAACATTTATGTATATTTAAACAGATATACTCACAAAATTAAAGATATATAAATAAATATGTGTAGCTACACACACTGGTGTCTACAGGATGAATAGATGAGCAATGATGGTAGTAAAAAATAAAAAAGCCCCACAGCACCCAGCAGCTGTGTCTGAGCTGGAGCAGCACATCAAAGCCCTGTCTCTCAGGTGATGGGACCTGTGAAGATCCCAGTTACATCCCTGGGTAGCAGCACTTTCAAAACATCAGGAGCAGGGTCACTTAGGGATTTCTGTGGAAGCTACCATATTTTATAAATGATGACCTGTGATCTCTGAAACTCCATGCATCAAACTCCACTGAAGGAAAAAGACATTTCCCCAGTATATCCAGATTTCTTTTCCTCATTACATTTCCCAGGCCTTTTATTTTCAACTGTGAAGGTTCTCTGACTGCCTTGTTTTGGAGCTGGGTCTCTTACTCTGTTCTGCAGTAGGATAATGGTGGCATAGGAAGGGAGATCCCCAGTCAGACCAAGGCCAGCCACTGAAGCAGTCACAGAAAGGAACCCAAAGTGAACACCCCAGGAAGGAATACTAATAAAATACCCTGGCTGGGCACTGCCCAGGCTCCCCAGGGAACGGGCATGGCCCCAAGGCTGCCAGAGCTCCAGAAGCATTTGGACAATGCTCTCAGGCAGAAGGTGGGATTGTTGGTGTGTCTGTGCAGGGACAGGAGTTGGACTGGATGATCCTTATCAGTCCCTTCCAGCCCAGAATATTCTGTGGTTCTATGATTTACTGTCAAACAAACCAGGTACAGCTGTGTGTTGCTGCCCATAAACAGGTATTTGGTTTCTGAGGTCACTTAACAGCTAAACACACAAATTACTCTCTTCCAACCTAATTTCTATTGGCCCCATGTCCACACCACAGTAAGAACACTCTCTCTTTTCAGAGCTGTCTGTGAGCTTTATAAACACCTTAGGCTAAGAAGATGTGGAAGTTTATTTCCCACACCCAAGTAGACCCCTGGGTTTGAATTGCAGCTCACAACAACCCAACCAGGTAAAAAAAGTGGCACTGCTCTGCAGCACTTCCCATTCTGCTGACAAACACAGGGCTTCCTTCCCAGCAGGATCTAACTTGGCATTTCAGAGGAGCAGTTCAGAAAGAAGAGCAAGCCCTGCCAGAGCCTGCTGTGAGCACTTACAAATCCAATGAGATAAGGACTGCCAGCATCTCCCAGGAGGTGTGAAGTGAAACTCTGCAAGGCCACTGCGGTTGCACGGCGAGTTGGAATGACCACGTACTGCAAAGAAGGGGAAAGAAACAAAAATAGGTAAAGAAGCTGAACTAAGAACCTGCCCATCTGTCTTGTACTGCTCAGTTTATGCCCAGGGCAGCACAAAACAAACCAGCCACCCCAGGCAGAGCCACTGGCCAGCCCATGGCTGGCTCAGGCAACGGGGAGCCTCAGATACCCTTTTTGCTCTGGACTTTTCCTGTTGGCAGGTGCTGAGGGAAGGAAGCTCTGCCCACTCTGCTCCACTCTCACCAGTGCTTGCACTATCAGCTTTGCCCACAAGACACTTTGCTGTTGCTCCTCAGACTGTATTTTGCTTTGCTGGTGGGGAGAATGAAATTTAAAGTTGCTCAACACCATCAGCCTTCCAATCAAGAGTTGTGGTGTAACCTGGCATATTTGGTTTATTCCACAACAAAAGTTATTTTGTCTCCTAAACCATCAGCAATCCACATCAGTATGAAAGGTCACAGTCACACATCCTCCCTTCCCACTCCATCTCTAGCCACCTTACATTTTTCTCAAAAATTTGTGATTCCATTTGTGAAAAGTGACAAAGTCACATTAGGAAAATTTTCCATAGCCAAGATACTGTATTTTGCTCTCCACTCCTCTAATAGGACATGACACCCTTAGCCAGGTCATGCAGAATCAGTCAGATTACACAGGAGCAGTGGAAAACACAAATTACTTCCCCATGAAGGGACTAAAGCTCACAGATAACAGAGCCTTAACCACAAAAGGGGATGAAAAATTAAAAAATAAAAAAAAAACAGCAACCCCTTGTCCTGTGGAATGACCTTAATTTTATAATACACTTTTTAGAGGCAGAAGAAAGTAACTGTCTCTTGCATAAATTGTTAAAGATGCTGGCTAAGGACATCTGCATCAAGTCTACGTATCCCAGTTTATGAATTGATCCTGTCTTGATTTAAAGGCTGGAAGTAATGAAGAATTCAATAGGTCTCTAAACTCAAGTGAGCATTGTTCCTGCCTGTAAGCACTGAATCTCACTGTGCCTTTTCCTGTGGCTCTGACAGGAATGACTCTTGTTCAGCTCTTTGGAGACCATGATCTCTTTTATTTATCCACTTTGTCTCTGATGGGCTGCCTTCACTCTTTCTTTAGAACTCCTGCCTCACCAGGATCCTTGCAGTCCTTTCCCAAAGTAATTTATTAATTAAATGTGACATTTCAGGACGGGCCCATCCCCAGCCAGAGATCCACAGAGATCCTTTACCTGAACTGACTGCAGGGAGGACTCACTCAGGGAACAGGACTAAAGTACATTGCAGTGCTTGAACTATTCCTCACAGGGAAGGGGAGTTGCCCTGTCTGCAGTGGAAAGAATTACCATAAAAACCATAAACAAAAGAAAGAGCATTGAGAGAATCCACACTAAAAGAGAACTGATACCTATTTAAAATTATCATCTCGTTCCAAGCACAGAGAATTCCAAATAATGGGTAAAATTAGATTAAATGCTTTTCCTTGGGGTTTACCATGTGTGTTCAGATGACCTGCCAGTCCTTTCATCCCTGCTTTGACAAAGCTGCAAATGCACACTGCTAATGCACTTTCATGCCATGTATTAAGCAGACACCCTGTTCAACTTCTTTTGTGCAACAGAAGAGCAAGATATGCTCAGATCCAGAGCAGCTGCCTGCTGGATGTCAGGCCCTGCCCTCCTTTTGCATCCAGGAACTCAGAACACAACTTGAAGAAAGAAATCTCAAGAGGAAAATTAGCTCTAAACTTCATTAGAGACACAGAAATGTGCTGAAGGTCAGGATGTGAACAGCAGGAGAGCCCCACAATTCATTCCCACTCCTCAAAGAGGCAGATAATGGATGCAACCTGGATAGACCAGACAGAAGAAAAGAAAAATTAAGGGTGAGTTATTTTTGTTCTTCCCACCTGGCCCAGTTCATACAGGGGCAGTGGAGAAGCATTCTGCAAAAGCTCTTTGGGAAAGGGCATCTGAGTAGACAAAGTGAAATTCTACCTAATTCAAGAGTTGTGCACAAATGTGAAACACGAAATTTTAAACCTAAAATAATTTTTCTTTCTGTAAAGTTTATGTTAACCAATCTAGAGAAAAAAACCTGTCTGGTTCTGTATTCTATCCATTTTTGTAGCAAAAGGACAAAAGAAATGGCACATTTATTAAAAATCTACCACCTTCAGGGAGTGGCAGTGAATTGATGCTAATTAGAGGAAGAAATCTTAATGATACCTGTATCACGTGTGTGCATGCATATATAAATATTTATACACATGAATACACACACATATATTAGACATAATTTTGCATGTGTAGCAATATTATGCAAACATAATTTTACAAGTAGGAGTACAGCTTCCAGCTTAACTGAAGAAGTTATTGATGGCTGAAACACCACGAAGTGCTAGAACTTGGTATATTTGGTCTGGAATTCAAGAGACAAACACCCCCCTCAAAGCAAAACCCAACATGTAGCAAGCAAATGAACATGACCTCCTTGAAAAACATATTGGAAAGAAAAAAAAAAAAAAAGCTTAAACCAGCACCTCCAAAAAATACCAAAAAAAAATACTCCACCCCATCCCTACTTAGAAAACATTTTGTTCCAATGGACAGGAAGCAGTTGGTAGCAAACATCTACTGTTCTTGGAAGACAGAAGTAAATTACCACTCTAAATGGGCATTTCAATACTAAAATAGACCTAAATTCAAACCATGCATGGCCTGGTTTGGACATCCCACAGAAACTGGAGGTGGGAGAGCCACAGCAGCCAAGGAGGAAGCCTGTGGGATTGTCCTGGCTCATCCCTGATCCCAGGTTCCAGATTCCAGAGGCAGGCAGCGCACAGGATGGGCAGGGTGGCTGACCAAGCAGCTCTGGAAACCTCTGCTCTTTAAATAGAGGTTCAGAAAGGCCAGGGATTACTGCTGACATCTCCTTCCTGTGATGAAACCAGCAGGAGCTGGTCTGAAAAAAGTTAATGGGGAAAGCCAAGGAGAGATCACCCTTCTCCCAGGAAAAGGCCACGTGCCAAAGAGGCAAGTTCTGATGTTTATGTCTAAGCTTTAATAGAAACTCTACTCTCTCGAGCACTCTGCTGCCCTTTCTGGGTCAGGACAATTCATACTGGCTTCTTTCAGCACTCCAGACAAAGAAAACATGCACTAATGCTGTTCCAGCCACTGACAGAACCTGGAAACAGCCCAGCCTGTTGAGAAAAGGGAAAGGCTGGGATCCAGAGAGACCCTCCACAAAAGCCAGGCAGACACTGTCTAAAAAAAATATTCCTAAATGAAGTTAAAGGCAGCTGCTGTAGTTTCCAATTCCCAGCACACCATGGAGCAGAACACCTGCACCTGCAGCCCTTGGACCAGCTGCCATTGGATGGTTTGGAGTGGGCTGTGCTCCCTCATTTTCAGGCATTCCTCACCCTGACTTCAAATATAACCTGCAGCACTTGGAGTATTGTGTGGAGGCACTTGGAGAAGCAACAAGAACCTCTGGAAATGCAATTTATCTTTGGCTATAAAAATAGGGCAGCATTTTGTACTAAATAAATAACTGGGTTTTATTTTTAGGGAAGGTAATCAGAATAAAAGCAACATTCCTACATGCCTATGGCACAGCTGAGCACCAGTCTGTGCCTGTTTCAAGCCTGAAGGAAGACTTTGACTTTACAACAAAACACCAAAGCAGCTCCTCCATGGGAGGTCATGACCATTTAGAAAAAAACTAATGTTTTAAAAGAAAACAGAAATACACAGAGCAATTTTTTTTGCATGAATGTCAGGACTATGCATAAACTGGAGGATGGCTTTTCTCAGCAAAGACCTAAAAAGACTGTGATTGAAATAGAGGCACTTTAAATTGCTTCATGGCCCTTACACAAAAATTCCAAGCCCTTGTCCATCATCTCTGTTTTTGAGATGTGGTATGGAGGAAACCTCCAGTATTAGCACCAGATTCCCACAAAGCCCCACACACTGCATGTCTCAGAGTGTTACACACTTGCCTGCTGCATTGAAGCTCATTCATTATTGCTGTTACGAGGCAGTTTTAAAGCTACTTTGGGGTTCTGGTAATTTTAAGGCCAATTTGCAAAGATGGCTGATGAAATCTGTTTCATAATTAGCAAGCTCCACACAAAACATCCCTCCTTTCCCCAAGCACCATCTGAGCATGTGCCTGGGAGGAGATACGGAGAGTTGTGCTCAGGAGAATAAGAGCTGTTTTGTACAAATTTGCATTCAGAACAAATATCAGCCCTTCAGAATCTCAGGCAGTGCAGAACTCTGCAGCACTGACAGTTTTTCAGAGCCAGCTCTTGGCACCTTGGACTGCAGAACAGCCCAGGAGCTGTGCTCCGACCCTTCTGCAGCAGGAGCAGTGGATGCACTGCAAGCACACAGCTAGGGAGAGCCAACAATTAAATTGGAAGATAATAAGCAAACATCCTTGTTTTGCCATGGAAATTAAACTTGCAAAACCTCTGGAGGTCCTTAACAACTTGCCCGATAGGATTCTTAAGCAGACATGGGATCTGTAAATCTTGGGAAAGCTGTGAGAAATCATCTGGGATGCAGTTTCCAAAAAGCCTCACTCCTGGCATAATGAAATCAGCAAGAACAGTGTTCAGGCAGTATTGAGAGCTTTTATCCATGAAAACAGGGTAATATTTATGTATAGGATGAAAGTGTTGTTAAGCTTACGCTAATAATGCTTTTAAACTCCTTCCCAGCCTCAGGCAAGAACAGACACACTTCTGATTACACCAAATAAATAGTAATCAGTAAAATTAATTTGCCAAACATATAAAGTGCATCTGCTAAAGCATTTCCAAATCTTTCTCTGGCAAGGACTTCCCACCAAGCTGTCTGTCAAATGTGGCTGTAGCCTTGGCTCTCAGCTATTGACAGTCTAAGCCCCCTCTCATCCCCTGTGTGATCTGTCTGCACTTCTGTCTGCTTCCAGCCCTCTCCTCATCTAGTGTTGTTTACATTTATTTCTTTAAAACTTTCACACATCCACTCATGCTATTAATGCATCAAGCTGGGAATTATATACAACACTTAGTTCCTTTTCCTAAACAGACCAGAGAACAGCAGCAATTACCAAAATCCATTTTTTAACACGGCTTTAGTTTCTTTCCCATGTTTTGGAAAATTGAGCTATTACTCCCAATCATTTCTTACAGAACTCTTTTGCACTAAAGCAACATAAATAACTGCCAATGCATCCCTACAAAATGCAACTGACTATAGGATGCTGGTAAGACAGATGGCAAATCCTATAAAAGCTGTTAAAAAGCTACAGGATATTGAAGTCACATTGAAATCAACACAAAAAACCTCTGTAATTAAATGGAACAATGATGGCAGCCCTAATACCCTTGATATAACAGAGCAGTTGGTTGAAAATATCTTTTGGGGTTACCTTGAGACAACACAGGTCAAATTTCAGGTCTGTCTTTGGCACAGATTTTCTGGAGGACCTTGAACATGTCTGACAGAATCCTCCCTCCTGGCAGCTGGGACCACCTCAGCTGAGCCCTTACCTGTGCCAGCCAATGTTAAGAAGGGTATAAAACAGCTGCTATTTAAACCTCTCCACTAATTCTGAGTGGAGAGAACTGGGATTGCTCCTGGGAACACCACAGCCAGAGGCAGGATGCAACAGGAAGCTCTGGCAGGAGGCAGGAATGAGCAACTACACATATTATACTATAATTTCTTCCTCAGCACAGCTGTCTCCAGGCTGCACATCTGTGCAAGTGTTGAGATACCACATTATGAATGGCCACAGCAGCCATGAACTCAGCACAAGCTGCAAAATCCCATGGAAGTCCCAGGGAAGCCCCACAGAGCTCTGTCCCACCACAGCTGACCTGGCAGGAGGAACCTTGGGAATTAAAAGCCATCCAATGGTACCAGAGCACACTGACAATCTTTGTTCCTCTGTGCTTTACCCACACTGAGAGGAGTGGATTTAACCAGCCCACCCCACCTCTCAAAGCGTTCCCTGCACAAATGAGTGAGAAAGTTCATCAGGCAATCCAGTGATGGCAACTGCAGAGCTACTTTAAAATATAAACACAACCTTGAACTTCAGCATAAATAGATCTTAAGCAGAGGCTTGAAGTTCTCTGCTGAATCAATACATCAACACCATTATCTTTACATCTAAGAATACTGAGCCCGATTGTTTCCTTGCTGATGTTTGCATACCCAACAAATACAAGCCAAGGGAGTTTTCTATTGATGCCAGACTGATTATATTTTTAGTTCTGTCAACAAGCTGACAAAAGACCTCAGGAAAGTCCTGGAATGGTTCTGTGCCTTAGTGCCTTTCTTTTCATACAATTAGCAACACCTCCTTCACAACAGGGTTCCAACATATATTATGTTTGATGGGCTCTGATGGAAACCTCTACAAAACAGAGCTCTTGAACAAATGTCCAGACTATTTCATGTGAAAATGGGGCTGCTGAGGTCAGCTTGCTGATTTGAAAGACTTAAAAAGCTCTGTGGTGGAGAAAGAATGGAAAATGAAGGACATGAGTTGAAAAGTCCTTGACAGTTTCCTCTTGGACAAGGTGAACTTAAGTCCAAAAATTCTTTATACTTTCTTTTCCTCTCTGCTCTCCCAGAGGTGGGTTTCTATTGTGTGTGTGCTGAATGGTAGGTAGATGGGCTGCCTTTGTGGTCAGAGGAGGCAGGGAGGGAGGGAGAGAGAGAGGAAAGGATTTCCTACTGCAGAACAAAGCTGAGTTATCGATAACAAAAGTGCTGACTGTTAGGAAATGATGCCTGAATTCTGTGCATGTGGGGTTTTGCACAAACACTTAAAATTTTGAGAAATTATATGAATTCAGAAATGTTGTCCTTTCTGGACATCTCTCCCTGGTGCTCAGAACAAAGGACAAAAAGGATCTTTTTTCTCCCTTTCTCCCTATGTCACTTTTCAGTAAGCAAAAAAAATAATAATAATGAAAACCAGAATAGGCTAAAGTAGGGACTAGGATCCGGAAGAAATTGTGAACTTCAGGTTGTTCTTGCAAGTTGACAAACTGCTCTGAACATGGAAAGATGCTGTTCCAAAGTGCACTCACCATTAGTATGTCTGCTGTGATAGCCCAGTTTGAAAACAGAAGAGTTTCTCCGATAAAAATGCAAATCTGTTGTAACAAAACACACAAAAAGGAGAAGATTTATTCACTTGACATTCAGAGGAAAAATAACCTGTCACAAACTTTCTTTTGTTGCTTATTTTTCTCATACCTACACAGCACACTCCTTGTTACTGTTGTGGTTTATCCTGACTACTAACAAAACATAGACTTGTATCAGAGCTCTAGAGGGCTGAAATGTTGTTATTTTAAACTAAGTTTATGATCTACAGAGCAGCTAAATTAAAGGCTGACACATTTGATTTTAGAAGAACATGAAAAACCAGCATGAAGAGACAGCCCCAGGCTTGCATACTTAGAATGATAGAACTGTTGAGGTTGGAAAAGCCCTTTAAGGATCATCAAGTCCAACTTGCACTATTCTTTTCCAAAAAGCCAGTTAGAAAAGGCAAGAAAGCCACAACTCCCCAAAGCACAGCCATTTCCATTCCTGGGAACAAAGTTATGTGTTCAGCTCTGTAGCAAACCAGCTGAGGTTCTGTGTGGAGAACAGTGGAGGATCCCTTCCCTCCCTGACAGCATTACACTGGTACTGTCTGTCCAGTTGAGACTGGAATTAAGTATGGCCTTTGCAACATCAGTGTCTTGTGGTGAAATACAATCCTTGGCTCTGTGGAGATGGTCAGCAAGAGACACTAAAAGCCACAGAACTGCAAGAGTGGCAGCTGTGACATGATGTGACCACTGCCACTGTCTTTCCCACACATCAGTTGAGGTTGCCTAAACCCCTCAGACCACTCTGTCCCTGCCAGGAATAATTTGCTTTATTTAGCAAATCTTATGCATTGACCCACAGAAGCTTCCTCGATTTGTTTCTAAAATTGTCTTTGTTTCCCAAATATTTTCCCTCCCTATCCCCTTTTTCTGTGACTGGATCTGCCTCCTCTGTGATGGTGTCCAAGCCAGTCATTACAGCTCAGCTGGTCAGTCAGGAAATCTCTATTTCCATTTTCCCATTGCCCACTGGTCTGCCTTGAGACTGGCTCTCACTGGAAATGACAACTGCCAAGGTAAGAACACATCCTGTAAACCAAGGTGCTGTCAGGAGTTGAAGCCACGTGTCCCACGGGTACCAGATACATACTCAGACCTGCTCTGAAACCTGTCCTGCTCCAGCTTTGCAGCTGCTGTTGCTGGGGTTCTGTGGCTGGAGAGACTAAATTGAGCTTGGGAACAATGGAATCACACTTCTCAATGCAGCACCAATGTGCCCTGCCTGCTCCCAGCACTCCAAACAGGCAACTGCTTGCCTTGAGCTGGTATGAACTGCACACGTTTGAATTGCTACAGGCAGCAAAACTTGTCCCTTGTGCAGGAATTTAGCACTAGTGCTTTAAATAAATCACTGAAATGCTACAATCTTCAGAGCATACCAGTTCTGAGCTGATAAATGTATTTCAACCAATCCATGAAACATGAGATTAATAGGTGGGTACTGGTAAAAGGAAAAGAGGAACAAGAGGAAGATCAAAAAGTAGGATAGAAGATACTGACATTAAAAAAAATGTCTGTCCTTCAGCTGCTGATGGGGGCTTACAAAAATGAGTTCACCCACTGCAAAGGGCACGTGAGGACATGTGGCAATTCTGCAGAAGGGAGACTCTAGGGAAGCTTACAGCAAATAGGGCAGCCCCAGAGCAGATAATAGCTCCTGAAATGCTCTTTGTTTTGACTCCTCACACACTTTTTGAAGCCTCATTTTACACTGAGACTTCACCTCTACATATACATCTGTCTCTGACTCCAGCTGTGCTGTGTAACATCTCACGATGTCCATTTGGTGTCTGATTGCTCATCTTTGCTTTTCTGTTTAAGTGATCAGTTAGCCAGTTCTGGCTCCCAAAAATGATAAATAAAGTAGGTTTCAGAGTAGACACACCAGCAGCTCTCACAGCAAGTTCTAAGCAGGTTACAAATGCCTTCCACCCCTGTTTGCAAAGGGTGTATCTGGCAATATCTTCATTATTTGTATTTCTCTCTGAAATGGTGGGTAAGACACCCTCATGTACTCCTGAATTTGGAGCAATTCTAACTCCAGCTCAGTTCTGGGCAATATTGGTGCCTCAGAAGTAGGCAGGTCACCAACAACATGACAACAGAAAGTCCCTGGGGTTGAGACTAAGAGGCTGTAAAAGTTCTCTGGCAAGGTTTTACCCTGGGATTTGCTGTTTCTGCAAGATCATAAAATGTCTTTGAGGAATTGAAATAGATGTTGAAATTGAGGAATTTGGAACAGTGTCAAAGTAAGGCAAAGCAGAGCATCTCTTTCCAGTCACTTGGAGATTTAAACAAGTGTAAAATCTGCAGTTGAAATGTCTGAGCAGTGTAAGATGATGATGCCACAGATATAATGGGTTTCCAGAGACAGGTTTGAAAAACAAGTTTCAAAGAGTTTGTATTTCAGAGAAAGTGGGACTTACAGATATGCAAATTGGTGCTTTAAGGAGCTGGACTACAACACACAAATCCACACTTTGCAAGGAAAACTGAGAAAGAAATGATTGGACTATACAGCCAAGCAAGATAATAAAAGAAAGAAATACAGGTGTCTAGGCAGCTAAATTATACAGAACTGTTGTTTTAGTCCACCTTGCCAGCCACTTTACCACTGCCAATAATTTACTGGATCAGTATGAAAAGATTGGCTGGAAAACAGTAATCTGTCTACCTGCCTCAGATGGGAGTGGCTGCTACAGAATGGGAGCAGCAACTGCCCCCAGGGACCAAAACCACTTGCAAGAAAGGACTGAGCAGCAGAGAAATAGTACCTGTGTTCAGGGGAGGAGGAGAGCAGACAGTACACAACATGTAAGGGGCAGGGTGATCGTGTTAATGGAAATGCAGGTCTTTTCCAAAAAAATAAAACCTATAAAACCAAGAAATTAAAAAGCAAGGGCTCTGCAGGTTCTTGCTGGAGTGCTGAACACTCCATTTAAGCTGATGCCTGTGTCAGTCAGCATTAAAGCTCTCGACTGTTAACTAAAGCAGGGAGGGACATGGTGATCTGGTGGCCACTACAGCCTTCTCTCACAGTGAGGGAGAACATCATCTCATGGGGACCCACCTAATTGCTTGGAAGTGAGAATTTTAAGGCACTGAGCCAATGAAGGTTCCAAAAACATTCACTGTCAATTTTGGCATGGTGTGATCCATGACAGAAGCCTAAGGACAGTCCCAGTACAGAAGGCTGGCAAATACCACCATGCTGGGGGACAGACACTGCCTTGCCTTCCACAGACACAGAACTCAAGGATGTGAGCCAGCACAAGCTGTCAAGGAAGATATCAGAGACAAGCAAACCAACCCATAAATTTTACTGTTTTGTTTCCAGAAGGAGACTTTATCACGGATTTAGAGATAAGGAAGGCAACCTAGCCCATCATTCTGTCCACCAGCCACAGAACACTCTCCCCTTCATTATGGACCAATGAGACTTAAAGTGCAATGAGAAACTGCTACACCATGCAACCTGGCAGTGCAGGTCTCCTACTCCTGTTCTCCTTGAAATACAAGGGAATTAAACACTCTGGAAGTCTGCAAGATTGCAACAGCTCTTTGTATGGCATGGAAAAACATGAGTTTGTGTTACAAACTTGCCTTGGAAAGTCAATTCAGTGTGGCACTGCCACAATGATATCTTTTGTTATGAGAGACTGGTAGCTCCAACCCAGACCTGTCCTCTCTTTCTGGCATCAGGTTTCCAGCAGCAGAGGATTTAGGGCCATGGAGAGACAGTGCTTCTTGCTTCAGCCTAATAGCATCACAAATAGGCTCATATTCCCTATACCCCCTCCATATGCAGCTGTAACTTCCTTTGCAAATCATTGACTCTCTATTGGATTTACTGCTCATCCATAATAAAATAAATTGTTTCTAGGATTGTTTAAATTATACCATCTATATTTATATACTTAAACAATGCAGAATAGTCACATGGCTATTAAAAAAAATTGAAAAAAAGATAGAAATTAGATTAATAGCCACCTCCTGCTGCACAATTTCTGAAAACAGTATGTCCAGCCCAGAAAGGAGAAGTTTCTGTATAAAGAGACTGAACACCAGAAATGAACATGTCTGTCACTAGGTCTGAGAAAGGAGAAAATCACAGCTCTGTCTGCACAAAGAGGTGGAGGGAGCAGGTGGGGGGGTGTGCTAGATCAATGAAGGGAGGGTTAATGATTCACCAACCAGTAACACTCTCTCACAGGTTGTCTGAGGTGGTCATTCTTCTGCCAGGTCAAATGTTACTTCATGGTCACAAACCAGAGACCTGAATCTTAAATAGCCAGAGGAGGTATTCTTGGCTCTGTCTTAGTGATTTTGAACTTCCACTCTTTCTGGTTGTGCTTCCCCATAACTGTGGCAGCTGCTGAAAGACTCAGTAAATAACCATGGCCAGGCCAGTGCTCGAAATACAGAGCAATGAGGAACAGCAGCTGGCTGGTTACTTGTAAAGGAATTCTCCTTGCTGGAATGAGCCTGTGCTGCTGGGTGGCAGTGAAGGGTGGGCTTTCAGAAGGGATCCCACTACTCCAAACATCTCATGCTTTCCCTTCATAAACTTCTCCCAGGTCTCAGGCTTCTCTCATTCTGACATTAAAAGGGAACCAGAGATTTGTTCAGTGACTGGATTTTTACTCCCTACTGAAAGCAAGATTCTAGCCTGAGGCTAGATTATTATAGTTGAGCTTTTCTTTTTCCCTTCAGTCTAACTAAAGGAGGGTTGGTTTAGATGAGATGTAAGGAAGGAGTTTTTTACAAAGGTGGTAAAGCATTGGCATAGGGTGGCCAAGAGGTGGTGGACGCCTCATTCCTGGAAATATTCAAGGCCAGATTGGAGGGGGCTCTCAGCAGCAAGGTCTAGTGGAAGGTGCTCCTGCACAGTGCAGGGGGGTTGGATTACAGGACCTTCAAAAGTCCCTTCCAACCCAGACCATTCTATTTATCTGGAATTATTTGTTATCTTTTTATATAATTCAATTATAAACACTCAGGGAGAGGCCACATTTTAATCTGCATTGGTGCAGCATCAAGTACTGTAGGTTCCTGGGCTATGGTAATAGAGATAACAAATTGAAATTACTGGGTTATTAATACTGGCCTGGTGCAATCCACCTAGTTATGGAAATGAATGGTACTGAAAGGGAGCCAAAAGCTTGCCCACAGACAAATTACACTGTAATTGTCATCTGGTACCACTGCAGCTACATTACCCTCATTGCAAGGGAAGAGCTCAATTTTCCTGTACCAAAACATTAGGCAAGAGCAATAAAGGTGTGGATTGAGGTGCAGATAGAACAGCCCAAAGGCTGTGGGTTTCCATGGAGCTCTGAATTCTGATGGCAGCAGGGATAAGCAGTTGAGATTTCAGGCACACTTAGTGCCAGAATGCCAAGAGGCAAAAAGAAGGACATTCAGAAGGGCAAAGGCAAGAAAACATCCCAGGCTTTCTGCAGGGGACAATTCACAGTCTTGTAAGGAGTTTGGCAGGGGCTGGCATATGGAAAGGATTACACTCACATAGGCTCCCACGATGCTGCTCTTGGCTGCCACGAAGATCAGACAGATGAAGATGGCTGATCCCAGCATTCCAACAGCACAGACAAGAGGATCAGCTCGCTGCGTCTTGGACCGGCACCACTTGGTGGCTCCTGCCCCTGTGATCACACCCAGGAAGCCAGTGAAGCACGTGATTGCTCCGAAGATCAAACTATTTAAAAAAAAAAAAAAAGGAAAGAAAGAAAGAAAATAAGAGAAAGCTGGCGTGGGGTTTTTTTTGTTTTTTGGTTTTTTAATTTTTTTTTTAGTTTTTTAAAGTTTTTTTTTAGGTTTTTTGTTTTGTTTTGTTTTTGTTTTTTCCCAAAATGGGCATAGTCTTTGGACCAATTATTAGGGTAAACTGACTAATGGAAATTTGCACAATGGCTTTGCAAGTTTTAAATAAAGCAAATGCTCATGATTTTAGCCCTCTTCCCCTGCAATTAAGAGAAACACAGCATATGAAATTTATCATTGTACACAGGGTTTGATCCATGGGCAAAGGGGTGCAAAGGGCTCACACTGCTTCCTTGGGTGGAACTGGGATTCCTCTGAAGTGTCCTGAACAGCTAATTATGTATACACAAAACTAATTAATAACTTCTGCATTGATCATGTAAGGGGAAATCATGGACAGGCACCAGGAAGCTTCAGGGCAAGGAAACCTAACAAGACTCTTAAATACCAGTGATTTCCAACATACTTTGACTTTATAACTCCTTTCAGGCCACTTCAAAGAAGCTTTTTGCTGTTAGGTTACACATTTGAAATGTGTTAATTTCAATTTAAAGAGCCAGGAGAATTCTCCATGTGATATGTGCAGGACTTGGAATACAGGGTCTTGGACAACCACATTAGAATAGCTTGAGGACAGTTCAAAACTGAGGTGTCATCAAGGAGGGGGAACTTCTCTTTGTAAACAGCAGATGGGCAGTCAGGCTGGAGCTGTGTTTTGCTTACTGCATTTTTGTGGAACAGCCTGAGCTTGCCTACTGGACACTCAGGTTGATGGGACTCCACACCACTAACTACTTTAATTGAGATGGGATTATGTCTGCTATGGCAAGGAGGTTTTCCTAATATTATTTTCCCTCAGGAGCTAAAAAGCAAAAGATCTGACAAAAGCCTTTTAAAATATTTTTATTTACCTGAAGGAATGCTTTTATAGCATTTTCTGGTTTGTCCCACCATTGTAAATCACAAAGTGAAGAATTACTTTTCATAATTTATGCATTGCTATTCCATAACCAGGACTGAAAACCCAAACCACTGTATAACATCAAACACTCCAGCCCAAAGTGTCCCAGATCTCTGGGACATTCTTCAGCAAAACTCAGCACACACAGCAGTTTACAGAGCAATAGAACAGGCAAGTCCTGCCTCAGACAGAAACAAAAGCCTACAGGATTAGTCCCTGCAGCTTTAGGGAAACCATTCCAACCTCTGAATTACAGGCACCACTGGGCTTTCTAACCTGCCAGCTTATTCTGCTGCTGTCACAGATGGGTCTTAAGAAACCAAATTCTCAGCTCTCCAAACATCCTCCTTAGAGGATTTCTCTTTTCTCTTTTCTACTCTGCACCACAGCCTGGGAACTAAGACTGAGCTGAGGTCATTGCTTCTCCCTTGGTTTGACTTCATGCAATGAAGAAGAGAAATAAAGCCTAGTTTACAATCCCAGCATTTCCTATCATTGTTGCAAGGACCTAGAGGAAATTACAGACATTCTAGTACCGTGTCTCTGTGGGCCTTGCCTGTTTCCTCTGGTAAATAAGCCCCCACCCCCTCTCCCTCTCTGTAAAGCAGCCGACTCTGACTCTCACCTATCTTTGGTGCCACAGGGCTGGGAGCTGCAGGTCTCTGCTGTCTTCTGCACCACCTGTGCTCTGTGAAGGTACAGAGGGATCCACATCCCAAGTGCCCCTGTGGCAAAGGAGACAGCTGAGGTGGCCAAGGATGAGAAGACATAGCTGCGGCTGTGGAGACAAAACCAAGAGAAGGTTTAGTGGGGAAAGTGAAAAAGCAGGACCCCCACACAGGAGCCAGTGCTTCAGTGACAAAGGCCAGTGTTCCTCCACACTTGCCACCTCCCTTTGCCAAGGTCAGAGGTAACACAAGGTACAGAGAATAAGAAGCATGGAATGTTCACATGTGATGCTCCACTGATACTATTACACTGAACTCATCAGAGATGCTTCACAGGACTGTTTCAAGGGACTGTTTGAGAAGACAATCAGTACCTGGTCACTAAGACATGATATGTGAATTACAGGGCTTTCACCCTAATGTCACCTGTTAACTTGGAGGAGCAGTTTAACTTCTCCCTCCCCATCCATGCCACCATATGGTTATGACTTACGTAAACTACCAAAAGCAGTAACATATAAATAATGATAAATTATCTGACATCGCTTTTCATAGTCCTTTGGCACTGGATGACAATACCAGGGAGGTATTCTAGTCAGTAGTTCTAAAAATGAAAGACATCACAAGTTTCCCATTAGAATTACAAGGTAACCCTGAAATCACAAGTGAAAGTATTTGCACATTCACAGGCCAGCCTCCTGGAAGGAAGCACAGCTGCTTAAACACTCGTGAGCCTGTGAACCTTTATGCACACATATAATGCCCAAGCACATTCACTTCTCATGGATTCAGTCACACGTGGTTGTTCACATGTATTTAAACTTGGCATAGTGCAAGCTTCTGTGTGTTTTTTTATCTTAAATTGCTAAAACTCTCTTCTCCCCCTCAGCAGAACAGCTCTTTTAAAGAAGAAGAAGGATCTAAGTGTCTCAACAACAGTGGCACAACAATTAATACAGGAACACAGCAATTTCTACACTTCAAAAGCCCTGATTTGTGTGAAGTATGAGCCAAACAAAGCAGACTTTTTCTTAGATGTCAGTCTTGGAAAGGTTAGAGCAACCCTTGGAATTCATCATTGTCACAGCAGTTGATACCTCATGTAATTGTGATTTTTTTTTCCAAGGTCCACAGACTAAACTTCCTGCAACTCCCTGCATGTCGTCACTTCCCAGTCTCACTGTGCTAAATCCAGACCATTGGATGTTCCAATTAAGCATTAGAAGCAACACATGGTTTTTACTCATGCTCTTACTTTCTAATCAATGCTTTCATGTCTCTCAGCCACGAAGTCCGAGCCTTCAGCTGCCCCCCAAGTTGTTCAGCATTTCCTCTTTTAGCAGCAGGCACAAATATCAAGATGAGTGTCCCTGTTATCATTCCTAGGAGCGGAGATACCTGCAAGAAAGGAGCAGGGAATTAGCACAGGAGTCAGCAGGGTTTGCTTTGACTGGTCAGGAAGAAGCAGAATACATCCTTTTGGTTTCAGTGACTGTTCCTCACAGCCAGTCAGAACCTGTAAGCATCGAGGCCTCTGCTCCTTTCCTTCCTCCATGTCATTCCCTGGGCTCTCTTATCACTCTGGAAACATGCAGCTTTGAAAATACTCTGGGCAAGGCAGTCCATTGTGTTAGTAAGTACCAAGATTCATCTAAACATGACTCTTGAGTGATGTTTAACTCTTTGGAAACCTACTCCCAGCTGGGCTGAGAGACCAGCTGGTTTCTGGGTGAGTGCAGAAGCCTTTTTAAGGCAATTAGACCTGCTGAAAGATTTCTGGATGTAGGGAACATGCTGGCTTTGAAAACCCTTGTTTGATATACATCCCTCTTCCAGCTAACCCACAATGGTTTCCTGTTTTCAGATATCTTCCTCAGGTTGCCTCATTACAGACCAAGAAACATTGAAAATTCAGGCTGGAAGATAGGAAAACAACAGGTTCAAGGGCTTGGTTTCCCAGTATCCAGTCCTTTCTCCCAAGCACTAGACAAAACCACAAAAATCCCACAGCATTTTGCAAGCTGTAAAAATTATTCTTGTTTTGACACTGAAATTCCATTATTGTTAGAATGGAAAATAGCTCCATCAGGGTAATAGGAACACGGATTTCACTGAACTATCATCTCATCTAGACATGCTATTTAAAAAATAAATTCCTGTTTAAAAAAAAAAAGCTTCCATTATTAATCTAAGAATGGCCTTTACACATGGAACAGTGTTTCATGTCCAAAGATGACAAACTCACAATCCTTCTAGGGAAGAAAAGACAAAAGTATTTCAGAACTTAAAAGTCAGGAAAATTGCTCATCCAGGAATACATTGAAGCCTGATACAGTATCCTTAAGACAGCTAAACAGAAGACACAGCACTGGTAAAAATATTGGAAATGCTGTTTTTTCTACCAGCCAGATGACTGCAAGTGTCTTTGATTTTTTATCTAATTCTTAAGTACCCACCAGGACAGTATCCATGGACACTCAGTAATGTGCAGTGAAACACCTGCTTTATTGTTAGATCCAGAGACAAAGCTGCCACTTGTCCATGTGCCCTTCTGTCTTTTTCAGCCCACTGAAGTATGGATTATTCCTGACCTTTTCTGTATTTGGATCTCCCACAGGAGATCACAGAGGGAAGCATCATCTTGGGGAATCATTCCCATCTTGCAAGAGCACAATAACTGCCATTGGGATGGAAACTGCTTTTCACTGATGTCTGGATGCTTTCTATATGTGCTGTGTGACTACAAAGACTGAGCAATGGTGTCCAAAGCAACCACCATAGATGTGTGCAGCTCATCAGATTCCCCACATTTTGTACAGCCAGGGAATCCTGCACCAATGTGTCATTTACAGTGGAAATCATGACCTGTAAGGGGTACAGTCTTGCAGATAGCCTGGATTTCTCAGCATAACTGTGAAGACACCACCTGAAAATCACAGCAATGATCTGTTTTCACAGATTAACCATTTGGGTTTTACAGACAGATTTGGGTTTTCCAAGAGTGCTCCAGTTAAAGCCCACTGACCAGAGGATGGGCTTTGGGGTTTTCACTCCTTGTGTTGGTCTCTGCTCAAAAGCTCATGTTGCTCTTAAATATTTCTGCTAATGAGGCAGCATCCTCCTGGTGGGAAGCTTTGGGCTACTCCTCTTTCCACTTCAGGTGCACAGCTGGAAACTGCCCCTCACTCTCCCAGATGAACTGTTTGTGGTGATGTTCCTGGCTTTGCTTACCCTGGGCATGGCCTGTCTCACAGAGGGCATATTTGCTTCGGATGGGAACCCCTGTATTCCATAACCAACTGTTATAAACAGTGTTGGCCTGAGCTTTATGAGATTCATGGTCCCCATGAAGTGCCAGAGCCAGAGAATGCACCTCATGTGCCACCCACAGCACCAAAGGTCAGAAACCAGTTCTGCTGGGCCACTTCCTCTCAGCTCTTTCAAGACATCTTTGTGTGCAGAAGCTGTTTGTGAGTATGTGATTGGAGTGGATTATCTTTTCAGCCCATTTATCAGGGTCCCAAGAGGTTAAAATAGAAGGAAACTGACTGTCTCAGGGCAGAAAAACAAGCGGAAACTGGAACAAAGTGTTTTTTCCTCAAAGCCGGAAGCCATTCTCAGGGTTTCTTGACAGCAGGAGACTGAAAGACTGTGGAGTTGATTTAAGGCCAATGCCTCGTCTTCCTGCCCCCATCAAGAAGTCATGATTGATTGATTGATAACAAAGTGATTGGAAAATTCTTGCTGCCAAGCAGGGAAAACACCAAGTCCCACAAGCCAAACCCATGTATCTTTGCTTAGAGAGTGCATCTGCCACGCACATAACATCCCCAGATGTCATTTCCAACCCTTCACCTTTCAGATATAATAACAGGTTGAGCCATTGTGTGATGAACTCTTCCTAACACTAATCAACCAACCAACCCTCATTAAGATGTGTCATTAAGAGGGACTTACCCGCAGTGCCCAGTGCCAGTCTCCAGCCACCTGCTTCACACTCGACCCAGTGATGTATCCCAAGCCACTGCAAGAAAGGCCAAGATGAGAGTTGGTCAGAGCTTTAAGTGTGCCACAGTCACAGCTGTTCTTACACAAAGGCAAAGAGAGGCACAACTGTGTGTCCTCAGCTCTCCTGTCCTACAGGAAGAAATATGGGGATTGAAGCAGATGGTGGCTAGTATGTGACTCTACCCAGCACTGCTGATCTAAAAATATCCAAATCTGATGGAAATTTGGAAGTTTATAGCTGACCTTTCAATCTACAGCAGACAGAAACAAAGACTTAAAAAGCATTGATTTCTCAATTTCATTTCTACATCAGGCCTTTTTCTGTGCTAATATGAATATTAAATGATTTTATGTTCAAGCTTTCAGTTAAAGAGTGCACTTCAAGGACAGGCCATATTCCATCATTAGATTTTTCTTCTTGCCACTAAATAGTACTTGGCTCTAATCAAGCAGGAAGAGACTATTTTCTATTAGCTTGGAAGAAAAACCAAGAAGAACATGCAAGTTTGATGGGAGACCTTCAGCCACATGTAAGACAAAAGGTGCATCACAAGAGACTAAAATCAACATAGCCACATTTCTCTCAACATGAACCCTTTTTCAAAACTGCTGCATTTGTTGCTGAGATTGCCTTGGCTAAAAGTTGCCAGGATTGCAGTGGGGCAACTGTGAGCCCCCCTCCTCGGACCCCCTTCCTTTATTGAAGAATCTGCTAAGCTTTGGAGATTGTCAGCCATAACCTCCCTAAAAATGGACATTTTACCCAGACAGGCCCCAAAATCAAACCATGAATCATCACAGACTGGTTTGGGCTTTAAGAGACCTTAACATTCATCCAGTTCTACCCCTTGCCATGGGCAGGGACAGCTTCCACTATCCCAGGTTGCTCCAAGCCCCATCCAAGCTGGCCTTGGACACTTCCAGGGATGGGGCAGCCACAGCTTCTCTGGGAATCATGCGCCAGGGCTTCACCACCTTCACAGGGAAGAATTTTTTCCTAATATCCAACCAAAACCTCTTTCAGTTTACAGCCCTGTTCCTATCCTCCATGGCTTTGTAATCCATGCTGCTGCTGGATATTGAGACAATGAAGTCCCAGAATCAGGCTCAACAGGATGAATATTTGTAATTTCTTTTTAGTTCATTGAATTTTCTATGTGAATACTTGTAATCTTTGGTCCTCTTGGCAAAATATTCTTTTCACCAGTTAAGGATCTGTTTCTCTCTTTTTCCTCAAGAGCAAAAGGATGTTTGTGAGTTTTATCTCACAGGTAAGCATTCCAGTTTGTAAAATGCACCACCAGAAGTTTTTCTCTGAGTCTGGAACGTGTTGCCCATGTATTCCCTGCTGGAAATGAACCCATATTGCCCTTTTTATCAGGATGTTGTCCACCTCTGGGAAATGGTATGCAAACTATGCAAAGCCACCTTGCTGACAATCTCACAATAGAGGGCCAGCCATTATTTTAAAAAATAAAATAAAAATAATGACAGATTCCCTCCTGTCCCAACAATCAGATACTGTGTTGGGCTGATAAAGAAACTCCACTGAAAGAAAAAGTCAGCTAAAATATTTTTATTCCATTTCCACCCCATTATTGTAAAAAAAGTAGGAAAAAAACTAAATAAACCAACAACAAACTTCCCATTGGTTCCCAAAAGTCACACATGAACCAGTAACAGGGCCAAAAAAGAATCTAATTCCTGCAACTAATTAGTCACTGCTCACAATATTTTCCTGTCTAAACCATTCAAGCCGAAGTCAAGAACTATCCTCATTAGCAATTTCAGATCTGTGTGAGTTTATTTAAGAGAAAAGACATAACCAGCTTGAAGAACCTTTGTGTCACTTACCTGCCCAGAGGAATTGCAAAGTAGAAAACAGAGAGCATAAGGGTCCTGGTGTTTTTGGTGAACAGGTCTCCGATGATGGTTGGTGCAATAGTGGAATAACTCGCTTCTCCGATGCCAACCAAACCCCGGGAGAGCACAAGGAGCCAGAAATACTGAGAAAAGAAATAGAAACATTAGCAGCTCCCCCTTGGCTTTTTAAATTCAGGATGGACAACAGTCAGGGAAATACAAATTCATGTGACTAGGAAATGATCCTCCTGTATGTATTTTCATTTATCTTTTGCTCAGAAGAAAGGGACTATATTTTTTGTGAAGATTTATAGGCATGAAAGAAAACTAACAATAAAACATTTACTCAGTGACATTCAAGAATATATTCTAAAAGAGGCAAAGGATTGCCAGTTTATTCCCAGCTCCCAGCTCACTCTTGCTGAGTTGGGAAGGTCTGGGGAGGTGGGTGAGTGTAACAAACCCTGCTCTGGGATCCAGAAACAGCAACTCCTGCCAAGCACAACCCATCCTCCCCCTGCCAAGGACAGGTTCTGACTGAAATCCTAAAGGCTCTTCAAAGCTGGGAAAGAGGCAAACCTGCAATCCCCCAAACTAAATGTCTTCCTTCATTAAGCACTATGGAATAATGGAATCTTTCAGAGGTGCTAAGGACCCATCTCACTCCACTTGCCTTGAACAGCAGCAGACACCTCTCCAAAAGAGGGAGGAGGAGGAGGAGGAGGAGACCTGAGGAGAGCCCAGCTTTACTGGGCACCCCAGGAACACCGTGTACTCTATAAGCAGGACCTGCAGGGAGTGACAGGCAGCACACAGGACCTGCCTTTCTGGGTAAAGGGCAATCCCACAGAGTGAGGATATACTTCACGTTCAGCACAACACAATCTAAAATGGTCAAAAGGGAATTGCTTATCTAATAGAATTTTCTCAATGGCCCACTTCAAGCAACACTTTCATGAACAGTGAGGACCTGATTTTCAACCTAAGCTCTTTCACTGCCCCTGCAGTTTTCTGGGTGCTGCTGAGGGCAGGCTAAGACACATGCTTTGATGCTTGAATACCAGATACATGAGAACAAGCAAACTCTCAGCCATCTAAGCAGCTTCAGCTACACCCAGAAATAATTGCAGGGACAGAAATGAAGCAGTCAATGCAGAAAGTTCTAAGCACAAGGAAATCTATTTCTACAAATGTAACCTCTACAAATCCTCAATTTACTGTCATTATTCTGTAGATCATTTGTGAGAAGAACAGCAGGGATTTAAACTGAAGGAAGATAAATTAAATTAGATAAATTGAATTAAATTAGATATTAGGAAGAAATTCCTCCCTGTGAGGGTGGTAAGGCCCTGGCACAGGTTGCCCAGAGAATCTGTGGCTGCCTCATCCCTGGAAGTGTCCAAGGTCAGGTTGGACAGAGCTTGGAGCAACCTGGGATAGTGGAAGGTGTCCCTGCCCGTGGCAGGGGGTGGGATGGGATGGGCTTTAAGTTCTTTCCCAACCCAAACCACTCTCTGATTCTATGCTCATGATATGTCCTTAACCATGAAAGTGCTTTGGGAAAAATGAGCAATTACCAATTCTCCTTCTTCAGATAGGAAAAAGTGAAGCGAAATTACTGATTTTGTGCCCTACAGCAAAGCCAAGCTAGAGTACAAGTCTCATTCACAAACATGGAAAATGCCATGCAGACTCTAAGCCACGTGTCTCAGTCACAAATATATCCATCAGCAGACAAAAATCTACCACTGACATGTTTGCATTGTTTTCCTCACTGTAATCCCTGGTTGAAAAGAATATTTTGAGGATTCCAACAGCCACAAAAATGAAATACTTTTGTGTACTTTTCACTTCCTCATAGTTTGGTGTGAATTCTGGAGCAATACCCATTTTCTGCAGGAATACAAGTTCCTTGTTTGCTGGCAGGGTGTGTGCAGTGCTGCTCACATTCATACATCTCCCAAAAGCTGCACATACGTAACTCCCACACGTGGGTGTGAGCAGAAAGGGCACTACTGTGACTCAAGTGATTTAATTTATGCCAATTTCCCAACGCTCAACCACTCCACTGCAGAAATATGCTGGCAGTCATTGGTGCACAGGTAACCAATGTATTTGGAATGAGCAACAGTATTTATAACGTGCTGAAAGGCTTAGTCATGCAGAATCAGAAAGCAGGGAGCTGGAGGCTGGCTGTGGTTTCTGAGGAAGTAGTCACCTGCCTGGGATGAGTATGGACAATATTACTTACAACTGAAGAGTGACAAATTTTTTAATGCACTGGATGTTCCTCAAATTTGAAATACCTACAGAAAAATGACACAATTTTGTGCTCACCAGCCGGTATCGCTGGCAGTGAATGCACTGGCTAGGAATTTCCTCCAAACAATGTTGTGAGAAGGTTCCTCTTACAATCCTTGTGCAAAGCAGGAAAACTGTACCAAGTATTCCTTTTGTGGTAGAGTGACTCAGTTTCATCAATACCATGGAATCAGATGCCCAGTACAATGAAATCATCTGCAACAAGTAACACATTCACTCTTCTCTCTCAGTTCCTCCTCCCTGGCTTATCCCATGCTGACACACTCCAAATATCTGTTTAATATTTAAACTATGTTCTTTGAAGCAGTAGTATTCAAACTTAAGTAATGAGATTTTTACTTCATCTGGGAATAAAAGCAGTCTTAAAAAGCATAATCCACATAAAGACCTGAACAGTACTGCCCTTCTGAGATCAGATATTCAAGACTATGGAACATCCAGCCATTAAGTTGTGACAACTAGATTAAACATACAAAAATCTAAAACAATTTAGGGAATTATTTATAGTCAGTCTATATGGTACCTGGTTTTGGAGCTCTACATCTAGGATTAAAGAGCTAATTTCTCTTCTTACCAGTTCTTCGGTATCTTTGGCTAGGATGCACCCTGTTGGAACTCGTATGATAAAATGAATTTGTTAAAATGAGCTGGGACCCTCCATCTTCCATCTCTAATCAGTCACTCAAAACTTATGTTTTAGCTGTCTCTGAAGAGGGACAGCTGGGGAGCTCCCCAAGGCAAAAAGTGGTCCCATCCATGACAGGCCTTGTCTTTTTGTTTTTCATATAAGGAGAAAAAAATACCAACAACAAAACTATTCTAAAATTCTTATGCTGCTGCTCATTTGGACCACAGGTATTCCATGAACCACTCAGAAACTGGTCCCTGGTGAAACCACTCCCTATGCAATACAGACAACTGCTATTTTTTGTGTACATTTATACACGTATACCCACAGGAACATCCCTTTTCCTCTCCAAGTGTATGTGGACATGACAACCTGCACAAACACATGGCAAGGTCAGATATTCCACATGCCAAGGAAAATTCTGTTCTCCTCCACAGCTGTAGCAGGACACCTCTGCCATTTCCTCTGCACTGGATTTTCCCACCACTGCTTTTCCATTTATGTCCTACCTCAAGATTCTCAGGAGTTTAATGAGAGGAAAAAGGGCTGACACCAGCTCAATTCTGCTGGTGTTCAAAAGCAGAACAGGCAGCTCAGACTTTAACTGAATTTCACTGTTCCCCAAGCAGAAATTGACATATATTGAAGAAGCTCGTTCCTTTCTATATGACTTGGTAACTCTGCTGTAATTTGTTCATCTGTGCAAGCAGGTTTCTGGCAGGAAAACCGAAAATATCTGAGTCAGCTTTCGGGACCTGAACTAATTCCTTCCCCATAGGTTAAGCCCAGCAACCTCAACACTTACCAATAATGTTTTCCTAAAATGAAATGCTTGAAACTGAAGTTTTTTTTTAAACAAGGTGCTATTAGGGCAAGCAATTAATTTGTCTTTAATTTTGGAAAGAAGTCATATCAGAGATTGTCTGCACCTCCATGAGAGCTGCCAACATCTCCTGCTTTGGAGAGATGCAGTGTGTTTTTTGGAATGAATTCATAGCCTCAATCCCCCTCCTTGCCTGTGTGTCAGCCCAAAGTGCAGCTGGGTGGCTGTGCCAAGGTTCTGCAGCCACAGCCATGGAGCAGCTCTGTGCTAAGGCACCAGCCTGGGTGTGGCACTGGGAAGGGACACCTGAGCCACACAATGTGACTGCTACGAGTTCTGGGAGCAAGTCAGGATGCAAAAGGGCTTCCAGTCCCTTTCTCCAACTTGTGTGGCTGGTGAGACACAAGCCAGGGAAGGTTCCAGTACACAATAAACCATCATCATATGGAAAGAATGCTGGCTGCAGAGACACAGAACTGGCACAGCCTTCCTGGGAATTTCCCCTCAAGAGATGACATCAGCAGAAATGAATGCATGGAGAAAGCACTTGTACCTAGGAATGGGAGGTACAAAGGGTCAATGGATGTGCTCTCTTCTTCCCACCTCCTAAATATATAGAAGGAAAAACACCCTCTAGCCATAAAGCAAAAGAAACCAAATTCCTCAAAATAGAAGTGAGTTTCAGAAAGGATACAAATCCTTTTGCCTTGGGGATGTGCCAATAAGGAATAGAAAACTCTACCTACCAACTTCTACATTTCTTAAACTATCAGCAAGCCATAGACAACAAGAGTGACAGATCATGGGGTCCAAGGTACCTGGTCTCATTACTGTCACCAGTGCCACCAAACACTAGAAGCTATGGATGTGACAATCATTCCAGAATTTACATCTGAAAAAAAGCTCTCGTGGTTGGAGTTAAGTATTTATAATACAGAACCATTGAATTCTTTAGGTTAGAAAAGACCTCTAAGAACATCAGGTGCAACACATAAAATGTGTGATGTGGTTTCTATTCTCCACACCTTCATACTGATGTTACTCTCAATCTCCTGCACACATAAATGTCTGATGGCCTAGGACACATGACTGGCTTTAATCATGTTTGGTGTAAGCTCCTAATTATACATTTATCCTAGTTGTATAGACCATTCAGGGAGTAATATGTGTTTTAAGAGGTCTGATTACAGCTTGAAGTTCTTTCTCCTTTTTTAATTAGTTAACAAAAGGAGTAAAGCCAATGTTCTTTAAAAGATTATCTGCCAGTGGTAAACCTATAATCTGCCAAATATGTGTACAACTCTGAACCACCAGATTTACTGTCTAAAGAATCATATGATCCTTAAGCTTTGGTTATTAAGTATTTGCATTTGAATGTGGAATAGCTTGTAAGGATCTCAAAAGAAGCTGCTTTCATATGAGGGACACATGGACTGAGGAGATCCCACAGACAGAGTCACTCCAGAGTCATTAATTCTTGTGTGTGCACAGCACCAATGCAAACCATGTTTAAAAACTGCTGTTGCTGGTCTAAAATAAGGATCTTTTTTATTGCTACAGCACCTGCACCTGTACCCTTCCCTGTGTGAGGATGCTGAGTTAAACTCCTGTGCATAATGCACTTAGCTGATGTAAAAGAGAACTCAGTACCATTAAAGTCCTCTTTGAGCCAAATTTTGCCATATTTTCCTTCTTTTATTAGATAAACATTATGCAAAAATCAAGAATATAGAATCAGGGTTTGCATCCTTTGAAAGAAGATGTGCATGAAGTCATTCCTACCATGGGCAGCTGGGATTGCCACACAGAGCCTAAAATGTGGTGAAATGACAATAAACTAAGGAGAAAGCATTGGGATTGACTTAATTTCCCTGAGTTACACTCCTGTATTTCTCCAGCTGGCTGAGCCTTGCACTAAGAGCCAGGGTAGCCCAGCAGTGACAAGTGATCAGTTGGATAAATCTGAGACACTGCAGGAGCCAGGTGAACAAAGTAAACCCCACAGGGCTCAAAAATCGATTCAAGGGCTGCACAACAGTGGTTCCCCTTGCCAGCTGCACTCACATGCAAGAATTTGCCCTCCTTGAGCAGACCCTGCATTTTCTGGCCAGGCAAACACCACTTCCTCCTCCGCTCCAGTAAGTTTTCCCAGCACTTTGCAGGATTTAAATGGTTAATGATGACACACCACACCTTTTGCCAAAAGATGCACCATTAACTATGAGGTAAGCCAAAGCAGGAACCTGCTCTGAGTATCGGGGTGGTGACTAAGAGCATTGACTCCTGCACAGTCACAGCTCAAATTCCAGCTCATTACCTGAGAGTCACTCAAGAGCTGAGCACTGCAATGACATTACATATTTCTCTAAACACTAAAAGCTCCAATTCTCTGAGCCCTCCCAGGAAGGAGGGCTCACCTTGAAGAATCTGAAAGTTTCCAAGTCAAACAAGGACACTGACATAGCACGAGAGACAAGCTGACATTAAACAATGAGGTTGATGTTTCAAATTCCATTCTGTACCTGGATGGATGACAAAGGCCACAGCAGAACAGATAAGCCTAAATACATCTTCCAACACTGTGCACCCCTAAAGCTTTATGAATTTTGCATAAAAATAACCAAAGCACCTGGCTTCCATTGGTGGATAAAAGTCCTGGGCCCAAATACTTGATGGGAATGCTATGTCAAATCTAGATATGAAACTCAAAGTTACATGCCTCACCTTCTCAAACATCAATGGTTCTAACTCTTCTCTAATAAAAGCAGAATAAATATTGTAAAGAGACAGAGAGAGAGATTACATAGTACTAGTGAATTGTTCCATGTCAATCCTGAAGAACATGTCTTCTTGTCAAGTCCAGCCCATATTTTTAAGTAACTGAATATTCATTCCAAATTTTGGCTATTTGATGTCTTACCATCTGGGGGATCTTTGAACAGGAACAAAGGAAGATTAATATCTTTATTGACAAGTAATCTTAGCTAATCCCTCATGGGAATTGCCAGCCAAGAGACCAAAATACAAACCAGGATGAGGCAAAACTGTGCACTGAGATGCAGGTTTCCTACAACCAAAGGGAGTGGGTTATGCTCAGTCTCTGGTGGTACAAAGGCACCAGCAGGGCACCTGCTCAGGTGGAGACAGACTGATTGGGTTATCAGCTCTGAGTCAATGCTGAGAGTTATCAGTGTTTATCTGTTTGCTGTAGAGATACAAGTGCACTTAGAAATTCATGCTAGTTACCTGTCAGATAAATATAATCATGAACCACCCTTCTCACCTCCATCAAGAGTTCTCCCCTTATCAGCCCTGAGTCCCACAGGCAGGGCAGCCCAGGGCAGATGCACTGCAGCTGCTGCTTCTTCTGCCATTTGTCCCAGTGCAGGAAGTGATTGGATTTAGATTCCTCTTTTCTTCCCTCACTGTGTGTGTTGTCACTCATCCATGCCTACTTCTCACTCCTCACCTCTACCACCACAACTACTTTGTGCGTCACTACTGCACACAACATTTCCCAGAACTTCCATCACCACTGGATTTTATTTAAGTTCTGCAGTTTCCTCCCATCAAATTGAACTCTTGATGCTAAGTCCATCTTCCATCACCATTTTTAAACCGCTCTTCTCCTGTGCAAGCACTCACAGATAAGAGAATACCTGAGACTCGAAGGAGTTTTGGAGATAGTCTGGTCCATGTCCCCTGGTCACAGCAGGATCAACTACAACAGGCTTATCAGGAAAATGTCCAGTTGAGTTTTGAGTATCTCCAAAGATGGAGGAGCCACAACCATGCTGGACAACCTGTTGCAGTGCTGGACCATCCTCAAAGTAAAATTGTTTCTTCTTATGTTTAAGTGAAATTTCCAGTATTTTAGTTTGTGTCCCTTGCCTGATCTGTTCACTGGGGATCTTTGAGAACTGAGTACAGCTCCCATCAGGTATCAATATACACCAAAGCAGCACTATGGGCTCTGTGGAGACAGAACAGTTCTAGAGTGAGGATGCCACTTTGGCAAAGGTAAAGTATTTAAATTCAGTTAAATCCATATGGCAGACACCATCTCACATTTGCTGTGTCTCTGCCATGTTCACACTAACCAGGTTTTTCTTCACTTCTTTTCCCTTAAGCCTGCTTGGCATAGAAAGTATACTAGTTTAAATATTTATGTTTGGCAAAGGATGCTTCTCTTACCAAAAGATCCTCCCCTCAACTCTGACAAGCAGGTCACTAAAATTCAAGTGCAAATGCCCCAGGCCTTCTTCCTTCAAGTGTTCACAGGTTTTATTCACACATTCACATTAGTTTTATTCACATGTATTTATTCTACATATGCTGGCTGGAGGTTATAACTGTGTTACAGATGAGACTGCTACACCACACCAAGATCTAACAGCAAGCTGCTGAGTTACTGAAACCTTAATGCATTTGATTAATCATTTGCTCGAGGGTCAATACTGAAACCCTTTGCATTTAGGATGGACTTATACAACAGCTTCTAAAGCAGGTCTGATTCCTCTGCAGCATCCATTTACACTTTGTCAAACACTTCCAAACTCCAGCTCATTTGGATGCATTAAGTGTCTCACTGAATCTCAGCTCTGAACACCTCACCTTTGAACAATTCCCTTTTGGGAAAACTCAGCTGCTATTCAGAGCCCTACAAGGAGAAAAGAGACTACAGCAAGCAGAAAGAGACCAAAATACATATTTAAATATAAAAATGAGCAAGTGAGATGAAGCCAAGTCCATTCACCTTTCCTTTGATTGTCTCTAGTATTTGTTAATGGCTTTAGTTCTCCCAGGTAGCCTGTTCAGGCACACTTAATTGAATGTGGAAAGTTTTATTTGGGAATGCACTTAAGATTCTGGCTGATTAAAGCATCCTTATTTTATGAGATTTATATTATTATTTAGTATATAAAAATAACCAATCAAGACTGTAAGAATCTCCTTTTTCACTCATCACACCCTTCAATCAGCAACTGAAGTGTTTAACAACTGCATACCTACAGGGAGGCTCTAAAGTGAAACACCTAATTAAGTGCTCTGGAGATAAAAAACAAACCCAAACCACCCTGGAAGTAGCAAGACTCCCACAGCACTTCTTCCACAGAGATGCTTTGTGCTTCACAGGGACAAAATCTGTGGCAAGGTTTTCTGAGCTATTTGCAAATGTTGAATGTGAAAATCCCTTTCAACACTAAAATTGCAGTGTCTGAAATGAAGGTTCCCATCACTCTCCTCCCTCCAAAGCTGTGGCAGTCCTGAGGGAATCCTCTGTTGCTTTTCAGTCATTTTTGGGCAGCATAAAAGAAAAAAAAAAAAGAGCAAGCCCAATTCCCATTCTCCATCCCATTAGGTAGTGTAATTACAAGACACTGGGTAATGAAGCAGCACCACGAGGTCCTGACAATAAACTGACTTAAGACAAAGCAGCATTTCAGCTCCCTGACTGAAGGGCTTTTCATTTGCTTGGCCTGCCCATGGTAAAAATACTACAACATGCAAATGGTGGGATTTACATTCTCCTCAGTTTAGTTTCTTGGTCATTAATATTGGATTAATGACAGGACCTGGGATGCAATTGGGAGGAAGGTACCAGGTTGCTCACTCACCAAACTCCATCCAGCAGATGCAATGTTGCTGTAAAATAGACTTAAAGAAAAAGGCTGATGTTCAAATAAATCACAGGGATCATAAAGAGCCCCATGCTCCCAGTGCCTGGTAAAAGACAGAGTTAAAACACTTCTTTTCATCCTTGGCCTCTGGTGTAAGGCCCAGAGGAGTCCATGGCCTTTCACGTGGCTGAAATAGTGGTCATTTATCCCTGTTACAAAACCATTACACCAGAATGGATCTTCCAAAAGTGTTCCCCTAAGAACATTGATAGGTCTGTGTCGGAAGCAAATGGTTGCTTCTTGTTCCAGATCTGTCAGATGGGACACACTAACCAGCACTTGCCTCAAATATCTCTGGCATTAGGCACTATTACAGCTTCCTTCCTGAGATGTGCAAGCACAGCCATAATCACTAAAATAGGGACTGGAAGAAATACAATGTATTTTTGCAACTGTGGAAACACTGCAAGGTTTTTGACACACAAGTTCCCAAATGCAGCTGGAATATGAGGTGGCATTCACTGAACCAAAGAATATTCACAGGTAGTAATGAGCTACCAGTAATGTGTCCTAGCCACAGATGAGCCACAAGCAAAGCCTAAATCTAAGGAACAAAGATATTTCAGATTTTTCAGAACAAACATTTACAGGCATTGATACCTAGCACTAACAACATCTCCACCTCCAGTGATGTCTACAGAAATGTGTGAGATCCAGCCTCTTTAACATGATGGGCCATCTTGGCTCAAACTCTTTGGTTTGGATCAGTTCTTAAGCAAAATTTTAGTCAGATCCACCAGACAGGTTGGATTGGAGATTCTTGGAGAGCACAACCCCATGCCCCTATCCCTGAAACCACTGCAGAAACTGATTTCTCAGCACCCTTTGAAAAAAGCTTCAGCCAACTGACTGAGACACCCAGGTGGGAACACTTTGCCCTCACTACATGCATTTTCAAGTGTAGAACAAGTTTTCAGAGTGCATGAAGGACACATTTTAAGAGAATCCCTCAAGGTTTAAATGAAATTAGCACAAAGTTACAGTCCCTGCAACTTTTCCCATACTCTTGGTTCTGCTGATTCTTGGCATATTTTGCTTTGCATATGCTAAAAAGTCAAGCACACCAGCAGGTCAGCTCTTGCAGGCAACTCTGCTGAAGAACCATTTAAACAATTCCAAGCTCTGATTTTTGTTCCTGCTTTCTGTTTTCACGCTTCCCTGGCTTGCTGACTCAATCAAGATCCAGAGGCCTCCAAGAACCGTGTGGAAGGCTGACCTTGCAGTGTGTTTGGCCCATATCTGAGAGATGTCTCACTTTTAGCATCAGATTTCCAGAGAGAAAGTGGTGCATCTACCAATTCCTGCTCCTTGCTCCTTATTCATGATCTTCCTTGAACAGTTGGCATGTTCCTTTTTGAAGTGTTATTAATTGACAAGGTTTTGTCGTGCTATAGCTTAATTTCATTCTTTAAATCCAGTCTATCTGACAAAATGACAGCCTATTAAACCACACTAAACACATTTGGATGTTTTGCGACTGTCTTCTCATGAGGCTTCATCACTCATGTTTTTGGATTTGATGATCAGCACCACTCCCAGGGATTTGCAGCTCAAAATCTATTAAGTAGGGTTGAGATTAGAACTCTAATTCGACTTATCTGAATTGCAAATGCAGTGTTTTGTGTAGCCTGGGAACTTTATACATTTAAAAGAAATGTCAACACTTCAAAAGACTAATTTAGCACCTGGTACTGTAAGACATTTCCCTTCTTCTCACTATTTGCACATGACTTAGAACATAATGGTCCTTTTCCCAGCCTTTATGCACAACCCAGGAGGCCAAAGACTTCGTGGCCATTGAGGAAGCACTCACACTTCCCAAGGAGTGACTGATGCATTTGGATTAGCAGGCAACCAGGAGCTCAACCAAAGAAAGGCTCAAATCCATACTTTTGCATCTGAACAGAAGCCAGAGTCTGAATAACACATTCTCCTGCATCCTGTTTTTCAGGACAATATGCACAACCCTCGAGAACCACCCTGCTAATAGAAAGTTTAGATTTGTTTCCAGGCCTCCTAGTGAGCCTAAACCTGGAATGAATGGATTATGAGGCAACATTAACCAAACTCTGCTAAAGCACTGTGCTTCCTCCCAAGGCATAAGCTTGAAGAACACCATCCATAAGCTGCCTCACATATATCCATGCTAAACACACATCTGTTTGCAGCCTTCAAAAATGGTAACATCTCTCCAGACCCAAATCTGACCATCCCAGTGGATCATGAAGGCACAAGTTCTACACCACCAACTTGGCACCCTCTCTGTATCCTCAATACACAGCTAGTTGGGGAAGCTAATTCCCAAAATAACAGGACCACCCAGGCACTGCAGCAGTGACTTGCTTTGCCCTCTGAACTCATCTGACCAAGCCAGACATCCCCCCTCATACTGGGAAGCCCAGTATGCAGCCATGGACCCCACATCAGGAATGACTCATGTCCCTCAGGCCACAACACTACTGCAAGGATGCTGTTAGGCTGATAGGAAATTTAACCATCCCTTTATATTTTAACATTTGCTTGGAAACTTACATGCAGCACTACTACATTTTTTTTTCCTTTATTTTTTTTCACACCAACTGATTAAACCCCAGTCTATTTAAGGAGCATTTTTCCTTTCTTCCATTCCTTCCATGTTTTGAACAAGGCTGAGCTTAAGATACTGTCATAATTATTTACAAAACATAATGCTAAAGCATTATAGAGACTTCCACTTACACAGAGTTAAGAAATAAGACATTATTTGTGTTCCATCAGCATGCCCTGGGGTTAGGCCTCTGCTGCAGCATGACAAGCAGAATATACATTTTAATAGACAGCACAAGAAGAAGGAATGTTTCCAAGACACACACAGCCTGGTAATAAAACAAACATGTCTTCTTCCCTCTGCCTCCTCAGCAAATAACTGGCCCAGGTGAGATTTCCTGCTCAGGCACAATAAAAGCAGGACAGGTGGAATGTTACAGGCAGGCATTGCTTCCATAGCACCCATTAACTGACACAGCAGATAAACTTTCCTACTTTCCAACCTAGAGACTACAAATTCAGCTTTCTGCAAAAAAAAAATGAGACAAACCTGTAAAGGTTTTTGGCCTGCAAAAATCTTTCATGCACCATGCTGTTGTCTCTAAGCATTTCCATGATCCAGTGAAACAGCACCAAATGTGTGCTGATGTAGGGTCTGACAATTGCCACAGACACACAAAAGGTTCCACAGACCTCCAAAGGAGCTGAATCAGAACCACAATCACAGACCCTGTGATAAGGGTTTCAACATCTTCCAGTAACCCAGATAACAAAGAGTGCTCTGAAACAGGACAGGCAATTACAGGGGGCCCTCGCTGAGAGCCTGTGCAAATTAGCACTGAGCTTTGAGCCTGTTTCTGGATGCTCTCCCAGCACAAACCTCTGTCCACCTGCTCTAGAAAATGCCTGAGCTCTGAGGGGCAGGTCTGACATTTCAGTGCAAGTAACTGCCCTCATTCCACTGAACTGGAATCACAGCCTCTGCAGCAGCACACGGGAATGCAGGGGAGTTCTGGTGCTAAGCAATGGAAACATCTCTTCTTTCAGTATCCACAGAGTTTGATTCAGATCTTGTGTGATTTCACACCAATTAATGACCTAAAAGAAGTGGCAGCGTACAGGAGGCACATTTATGGACACATAGCTGCACATAGCTGGGGTGATTTCAGAAATTTGAACAGGGCATGATGCCAGGCTGACCCCACCTGGGGAGGGTGGGACATGGGGGGTGCATCCTGATTGCTCTCAGGTCCCAGAAGGGAGAGTAAAACCATTCCTGTTCCAGACACTTTGCAGATGGGAAATGCAATGTGTGGTAGAGATATTCCTTCTGATAGTTACTTGAAGTTCATTTTTCTCATCACAGGAATAAGCTTTCTGAGTAAGCTTTGGAACTGTGCTGTGCCTCTCTCCTGGCAGCCATCACCAGCTGTGTTTTCAATAACTCTTCCCAAATGCTTCACAGATACACGGACACAGATCTGGATGGAAAAACCCCAACAATGAGCAGAAAATACACTTCAATTTCTGATAACACCTTTGAAAAGCCGCCTCCTCTCATAGATTGGCTTTTTTGGGTCTGATGCTCTGAGAACACCTTAATCTGGTTTTCATTTATAGTTTCCCTTGGAAGAGTGACAGGTACAAAGGGACAAGGTAAGAACATAAAATGACGAGGAGACAAACACATGACAGTAATTCTGCACTCTACAACTATTTCATTTATATAAATCTTTTCCCAATGCTTCCGTCCTTGGTTAGCAAAATCTGAGGGAACAGTGAGGACCCAAGATTCAAGAGTTGAAACCACTGCACTTGTCTGTGTAAGAGAAGATGTTCTTACAGAACAACAGTTTCCCATACAGTGTTTGGAATCAGCTGTGCTGAAGATGATAGCAGACTTGACAGATACCCAGAATACCTTAAGACCAGCTTAGTCAGTGCTCCATTATTAAATGAATAAGCAATAGTGTTTTTTTTCCTAGAGTATACCTCATATAATCCATATGAAAAGACATGAGATAGTAAAACTTACAAGAGCATTGGGAACAGCACTTGGAAGGAACAGCAGGTGCCTTCTTGCTGGTGAGGGGGTCAAAGAAATGGTGCCTTTCAATTTCCACACGGTGGTGATGCTGGGTTGATGGCTGGACTTGATGATCTCAGAGGTCTTTTCCAGCCTTAACAATTCTATAATTCTAAAAGGGGCTGTGGGAACTACCTCTCTTTAAATTACCTCCTTTCAGACATACAAGAGAGGGACAGTGGGGCAGAATCAGTCCATACAGAATTCCACTCTACTGAGACAAGAGCCCTTATCCTTTCCCTCTCTTACAGGGACTTCTGAGCCACCTAAGCCCAGCACAGCACCTCCTTCACCTGGCACCCCCTGACCCCAGTGCCCCTGGCACAGCAGCTCCACTGAGGGGAGGAGGGAGCTCTGATAGCTGGGAGAAGAGGAGATGCACAGATTGCCACAGCTCACTTTAGAGAGCAGAGGCTGAGCAGGAGGCTGCGGGTATCTTGTGGTGCAGGGGGCACTAGGGCAGCACAAAGGGCCAGAACTGCAGCTCAGAGTGATTTGGGAGCTGACACCACCCACACAGAGAGCACCAGCACCCACCTGAACACCTTCTGGTAAGAGTGTCCACGGTAGGTAGTATTTTTCCTGAGCAGTCTAGCAAAGGCCGAGTGTGCAGAAATGCAAATGTCAACAGCACGTGCTCGTCTGCTCCTGTGCCACATCAAAGCTGGCAAACAGCAGAGCCAACCAAGAGCTTTGGCCATGAACCTCTTTAGATCCAGCATCAGTCCTGTGACAGCCACAGGGCCTGCTGGGAATTGCCTGAGAGGGAAGGGACTGAATGCACATGCAGCTGACTTCCCAAAGTTGCTGGGAGAATCCCTTTTGCCTTTTTTCTACAAGAGAGTTCTGCTCAAAAGTAAAAGGCCAGAACAGTAGGATATAAACATTCCAGTAATTCATGGTGACTTCAAAGACAACATTCAGTCTCCTTCTTACATATAAAATGATGGCTTGGGGATTTTAGTTTTGTTTGTTTATGTTTTTCAAGCTGTGTATTTATCTTGCACAGTGGAACCACAGGCACAGGAGCTGTATGTTTTATATTACAACTTCTGCCCGAGCACTTAAGACTAAAGGCTTTTTTTTTTTTTCTACAGTGAATCATCATATGTAGGGGGTGGTTGGATTATGTTTATGTTTTTTAAAATTAACCCAGCTAACCATTTGTTCTATACTGCACACAATTTGTTGCTTCTCTTTTAGCAACTCCTTGAAAGACAAGCTTTGGAAATAAAAATACATCTGGCAAGTCTGAAAGACAGGACTTGAGCAAGCACTGCAGACTAACTGGAACTCCACCATGGATGATTTGCTTCCTCTTCCAGAGATAAATCAAAATGAAAGGAAAAGAAAACAACACTAAGAGAAATACCTAGGCAGAGGTAAATTGCAGTGGGAGCAAAAAGGTTTTATCGTGTTAGCTATATCAAAATCTGAACAGAAATATTTACCAAGAACTGGAGAATTCAAAAGCACATTCCTGGTTTACCTTGTCAATTCTTTGCTTTTCCATTTCCCAGCTTTCTAGCATGTGCAGCTCTGCTGTCTCCCAGCCAACCCACATTACCACAGCCTGCTCTGGCTGCTTATTAGGTACTCTTGGTCTCCCAGCCTGGTGGAGCCTTTGTTCATTTGTACACCAGCACGCCTTTTACACAGAAATATGCTTTATTCAAGACATTTACATGGACATAGCAGTATTTTGGAAGACTAGAGAACAGTCTGCAAAATTCCACTTTCCAAGCTCCTTCTTGCTTTAAGACAGTGGTGTCTGCCCACGAGGGAAAAGGGTCCTGATGTCCCAGAGGGTTGTGCTGAGAGGGGCAGGAAGTCTAACACCAAACCCCAGGGTTCATCTAAGACAATCTGCTGCTCCAACAAACCAGCTGAGAACATTTGTCATCACTGATAGACACAGTGGATATCCAAGCAGCCAGAAACAAACCCTCAGCATGTGCCATGATCACTCCTGATAACCAGGTTGCTTCATATTAAGCTGTTCAGAAATAGAGAAATGGTGCAACTGGGATTACAGACCCTTTCCAATGACATCCTGGAATATAAACCACCTCAGGGTGAGCGGCCACCACATGCAATCAGGCACTGTGCTCATGAAAATGCTACCTAGGGAAATAAACTGGTTACTTATTAAATCAGAGTTTATATTGATACAGAGGAAGACAAACATATATTTAGCTTTTTTGTGGTTGAAAACACACCCAGGTAAAGAAACTCTATGAAGATTGTGCACTTGGTTCATTACTTTGGGATATGACTCTATACCACACAGAAGCCTACTGATTTTTGGTTGATTTATGACAGTTCATGAACCAACAACCAGCAAGTGTTTTCCCCAAATGCCTGGCAAAAGCCAAAAACAACACAAGAAAGAGTTTTGCAGGTGAAAGTGCCAAAAGTTGTGCTGATAGGTGCAGGCCTGATTAAAGTCAGGTTTAAAGGAAGAAAATCTCTAGGCAGGTGTTTGTACTTAGAAAATAAAAATTAAGATACATACATTTTTTATTGAAGCTTCTATAAATTGAGTTAATCTAGAGATATGTCTAAATATGTACCAACATTACCTAATTTTATATTATTGAACAAGTTTGTTAATGATTTCTTAATTGAACTCTTATTTTAGGAAGTGCTAAACAGTCTTATAGAGCAGAAATGTGCAAGTACCAAAGCAGAGGAGGCCTCATGTCTTATCTTTCTATAGGGAAATTCTGTACTAACATAAATGATCAAACCACATTAAAAAGTGAGCTTATCAATATTATCTCAGTCTTACTACTTCTGATTATTTTCTTTAGTTAAATTTATCACTAGCTATTTTTATCCATGGAAACAGGTGCATTTATGGAATCACTCTGTGATACAGTACTTATTAGGTTTCTTACTAAGATTTTTTTCAAAATTAATTTAAGATCTCATGAACACTAACCAAACTTTTAAGCATGAATTGTCCTGTTTCTATTTTGCTATGTGTGGAACTCATGCATTGCTGTTTTCTATCACCCCCTACGTGCACTGGAACTACCTCCAGATTTTGGCTTGATTTTCTTTTTCATTGTGAGAGCCTATTATCTACCTGTTTAGTAGCTACCAGCAGATAAGAGATTAATTCTTCATTTATTTGAAAGTCATTATTCCGTTTTAGGAACCCAGTGATACTTGATAATAAATAACTAATGATATTTTAAAAAGGTAGGGCTCTCTAGCAACTGTCTGCATGGCACATGTATCCAATTCCTGATTTATCTGCCGATTTTCAGTCACTTTTTTTAACCCAAGCAGAACAAAATAGCATGGAGACAGTATCTTAGATTAGTTGCTTAGTGTACTCCAATCCTTTTGTGCTGGTTTTGGCTGGGACAGAGTTAATTTTCTTCCCAGTAGCTGGTATGGGACCATGTTTTAGATTTGTGCTGAGAACAGAGCTGATAACACAGGGATGTTTTCATTACTGCTGAGCAAGTGCTGATAGAGAGTCCGGGTCTTTTCTGCTCCTCACCCCCAGTGAAGGGCTGGGGGACACAAGGACTTGGAGAGACACAGCTGACTCCAGCTGACCCCAGGGACATCCCCGACCATGGGGCATCATGCTCAGCAGATGAAGTTGTGGGAAGACAGTAGGACAAATAAGAATGAACATTTCTCCTTCTGTAAATTTGTTTGCACAATAATCTAGTCATTGACTCAAACAACAGCATTTTTCATGGTTTCCTTTAGATGTTCAAATTGTAGCCAGGAACTGACACACTACCAAAGAGCTTTGCAAACTGGGTGCCTTCAGAGTTCACCAGCTCTGTAGCTGCTTTTGGCCTTTGTTAAGCTGTCTCTTTCCATTTGCACTCCAAATTTCAGCTGTGTGGCTGTGCATTCTATTTAATTACACAGTGACGTGTGAAGAAAGGCAATCCCTGAAGACAGTCTGCTATTCCTCCTGAATGGCTACTGTTTCTCACCTAATTCAGGATTTTTGGTGCTGCCACACAAAGGAGTTCTCTAATGGGCTCAGCCTGTGTCAACTTGCTCCTTCCAGCCCTGTGTTCTCACGTCAGCTTGGATGTGAGAACTTCTCTACTCACATTGTTTTACTACTGTTTTTATTTGTGCCAGCAAAGAGTTTTTGATATTTCAGCTCCCTGTCCTCCTTCCCAACAAATACATAAACTGTCTTAAAAGGAAAAAAAAAGGTTGAGAGAAAAGGCAACATTTTACTTCTCAAATGCATCCTAAACAACAGAGATCAGGAAAAATGCCTACATGGAAAAAAAAAAAGCTCTTCTCTGACTCTTTTAGCATGTGAGGAATTCACCTTGTTCAATGTCTTCCCAATTAGAGGTCAGGCCTCCAACATGGACACCAAAGTGGCAGGGATAACGTGGGAAGCTGGATTATTCTTAGGACCTTGCTCAGCTGCTGCAGCCTCTGGGTAGAGAACATCCTTAAACAGCTGCAGCATTTTTCATTACCTCCTGGGAGTCAGTAACAGGAGCTGGGCATGAGAACTCTGCATTAATAGCTAAATCTTCTGCTGGAGCTGAGGATCACAGGAAAATCAGGACAGGGGATTTTTCTAATCTAGGGTGTTTTTGTCAAGATGGTCTTTGGAGTCAGTACTGATGCATATCCAGGATGACTTAACACAGGTCTGGCTATTTTGATCTTGTCTCTCTTATGGCTTCCAAAACATTGGGGTTTGGATTCCAAACATATGCTACTGCCACTCTGAGCCCCTGTGTACAAATAGCCATATATATTAATCCCTGAATTACTTCAGCTAATAAGCCCCAAATCCTTAAACTGAAATTCAACTCTGAAAACATCAATCCAGTCCCAGTGTTCCCCTACTTCCAGCTGTGGGACCCAGTTGACTGCAGGGAGATCAATGAGAACCTAAGCATAAATATATGTCCATAACACAAGAAGTGTTTATAAGAAGGTCATTGGTTCTCTCTAAAATGCTTCTGTCTTTGGGCTCTGATCAAAGCTGCTTTTGCAAAATGTTATGAGAAACATTTAAAGAAAAAAAATTAAAGAGAAAACAAAAAAATCCTTCTTTATTTTAGATGAGAGACATTCTTTCTCTGGAAAAGGTGCTTCCTGGCCAAGGGTAACCCAGAACAATTTACTGAGTTAAAGGCTTCCACATTTGGCCATATGCATTTTGCTTTAGAAATGCAGCAACAACCAATCCTGGTGAAAGCCAGACTGACATAAGTGCCACTGCCTGCTTTAAGTGGAAACTCTATTTTTTTAAAAACTGAAGAGCATGTGGATGGGCAGGATGGAGAAGGGTGGAGAGGTTGAGTCCCTGGTTGTCATTTTTTAGGTGTGACCACAATGCTGCAATCTCTGGAACGCAGCTGGACAGAAAGGATGAGGAATGCCCCTGCCTCCCTTGGGGAAACCAGGCTGATGATGCCAGGAGCTGTGATTTGTCTCTCCAGGAATGTTGCCACCTGCAGCAATTAAATCTCTGCTGTAATATGATTTAAACAAGAGGATATTTCCTCCCAGAAACTGCCAGATCATTGTTTCCTCCAAATGCCTCTGACAAGAAAATTAATGCAGTGAGGAGTCCTCAGAATGGGCCACTGCAGCTGTCCTGGGAGCAGGAGAGGGACGCAGAGCTTGACAAAATTAGGTGAGTCTGCCAACTCCATCACCAGTTTCCCCACACAAATCCTTCAACAAGTGTTAAAAGAGCTGAAACTGTGTCTGAATCTTCATGTTATCATCCACCTTCTCTGCTTTGGTTGTCAGAAACCAAAGTGCATCTGTAAAACCACTGCTGGATGCATTTTATTATTCCACATACCACAAGCAGACTTCCCAACAAAATCCAATGGCTTCAGTTACATATCAGAATACAAAAGAACCCCTTGTAGCCATGGATTAATTTTCCCAAGACTTTTGTAAAGCCTTTTAAAGCTTCTTTAGGACCTCCTTCAAAACAAAGCCCTTATGTTAACAGAAACTCTTGCTTAGATATGCTTCATCTGTTACTCTTTATGAATATGCACAATCCAAGGGTGACAGCTTTCACAGTTAAGCAAACACAGTTACACAGAGCACACTTCTCCCACAAAAGGTCAGATAATACAACATGCTAGATGTTAAATACACACGAGAGGGATACGTTCCCCCTGAGCACACTGCGATGGGGAGTTATTTAGGAATATATTGTCCATCTTTTCAGGACACCCTATAAAGTGTCTTTGTGAAAATCTTACCTGTTCAGTGATGAAGGAGCTTGAAAAAGTGACAGCTGACCAAAAGAAGATCCCACAGCTGAGAATGATCTTTCTGTTGAACCGGTCACCGAGGTAACCAAAGATCGGTGCCGCGACCATGAAACTACAGATAAAAACTGCAAAGGAGAGAAAAAGGAAAGAAATGTTTAATAAACATCAGACCAAGAACGGGAAGACTAATTTTCTGCAAGCCAAATCCTCTAGAGAACAGTTTCAAATAATTAGACATTCTGCAGCCCTGCCTTGCAGAGTTGTGCAGGCCAATAGGCTTTCTGAAGTCAGTGTTTCCTTAATCAAACAGATTTTTCATTCCCAGAGAAACTTCAGACCAGTGAACTCATATTACTTGAAAGCACCAGCCCCTCACAGTCAGCTGAACTCAGATCTGGGGATGGGCAAAACCAGGACAGAATAAATTAAGAGCTTCTGCTTAAATGTTGTTGAGAAGGTGAAGTGGAGGTTGGAAGGAGTTTCAAGCAAACAGAAAATAAGCCAAGGGCTCCTTGTTAGCTCTTGCAGCAGAGACCTGAGAGAAATGGGCCACAGAAGCTGAGGTTCTTTCATCCTTCCTACCATCCTTCCTATTTTAAAGAAATAATGAAACAGTGAGGAAAACCAGTAAACACCACTATCATCCTACTGATACCAGCCCTGTCTCCTCACTAGGTCCCTTCACCATCATTAAACTTGTATTTGAACTCGTCACTGAGCAACAGCTTCACTAGAACAAAGAGTTTTAACCTATAAAGTCCAAACAGGCCAGGACTGTCCTCATCTGGAAGACTTCAAGTTCACCCTTTGTTCCTTCCAAAGCCCCCAAAGCATTAACCAAAGACCTCCTGTCATGTAGGAATGAGGCTCTTGACAGAGTAACTTCTGCAAAATCACCTCAATTCAGAGTTCACTCCTCTGCTATCTCCGAACAATCTGCCCTGAGAACACCTGAAATGGGGCATTCACATGCCCTGATTAATTTGGATAATGCTGCTGATTCATTTGTATTTTGGCAGAAATTGCCATATTTTAAGCTGATTTATACCTGGCTTCTGTCTGTCCACATTAGAGAATTGGATAAGGGCAATTACATAGACTTTATTGGTGTGTAGTGTGAGCTCTGACTATAACTGACTGTCTTGGATTCAGCAAATCCAGAAGGATTTGGGTGGGACACCAGGATGCCTAGAGGTCTCTCTTTAGTCACACAGTCCTGACACTCATTTGTTATCAGGTACTGGGGGGCACTGTTGGCTTTTGGCATAACCTAACCCCAGCTGTCTACTTTTCATTGTATAAAATGGGGTGGGGGGATAGAATTAAAAAAAAAAAAAAAAAGACAAGAGCAGAGGACACACTCCCTTTTGGGTGGAATGTGCATGTAAAATTAAAATGGTTAAGACCCAAATAATGAATTTTTCATGGATGATGATATACGATAGTTCAAAAATGTGCAGAATGCTGAACTATGACTAAATGTCTTTGGTTTTTTTAGCATATTAAGATGTCAAAGCTGCTTTATAAATAATACATATCCATTTGCATCTGTGTTTTGTGACCCATGTGAGTGTGTATCTATTTTGCACTGTGATATTTGAACTAAATTACAGGATTACTCTTTTTACATTTAGAGTAAAATAAATCGAGATAACAGAGAAATGTTAGGGCCTGAAATGCAGCACATGCAACATATCACACATACTTCAATAGTAATGCTGTGAACAGTTTTGCTGTTTAGCTCACACATAAACCCTACTGATAGAGCTCAGTCCCTGCATCTATCCCAAAATCCTTGTGCAAACAAAACCTACGAATAAAACTACAAGCAGTGTTTTCATCTCTGCTTTACAGAGAACCCAGACCAGAAGTGGCTCACAAATCTCTGCTCAGCAAGGGCACATCTGCACTGGCCTCACTCCAACAAGGCACTTAAGCACATGCTTATATTAGGCACTTCAGAGTCATCAATTCCATGATTAAGTGCTTTCCTGAATTAACACCAAGGGCTTGGCACCTTGCAAAGCTGGTGCAACAACCTGGCATGAAGGATACGTGGCTGATCATTGGGAATGAGAAGCAGAAAATGACTGTGACTCCTCCAGACCAGTGTGACCACTGCAATTTGATCTTTCTCTTAGAACGACACTACATTCATCTCACAATCCCATATTCTGCCATTTTTATGATGTAAAAAGACACAAAAGCTTCCAAGGGAAAATTAGAAGCATCCAAGTCAGCATCCCACCATTTCAAATATCAAATAATATGGTTAATTCAACTTTGAGACATGCAGGGTGTGATTCAAAACTCACATTAATAATCATGGGATTATTAGCTTCAATGACCTCTGGATCATAAATGAAAAGTCTAATTCTAGAATTTGGGCAAAATGCACAAAGCTACTCTTTCAAATAAAACAAACAACAACAACAACAAAAAAGATTGTCCAATAACTTTCCAACAACCTACATCCTTCTGCTGCTCAAATCCCTTTGGAGGATTTATTTTTAGAAGACTCTGAGCTGTGAGCTTTGTCAGTGGTAAGCAGCTGACTTGACAGCTCCACAAGGTGTAAAATGAAAGGACAACAGAGCCAAATAAATAACAGGTAATGGAACACAGCTGTCACAAGAATAAATGCAATTTATATCAGAGTATTTATGACCCAAATATGCATCAGAGCATTGATTGACTCAAATAAATGCAGAGTATGATGGCTGTGTGGTCTGTCAAAAGGATTTTCCTGTTACAGGCATTTCCTATTAATCAATTTTTGCAATTACTCCTGCCAGTGACAGTCGAGACTCCTGAACCCCAGGCTGGGCTGGCAGAACAGAGGTGAACAAAAGTGGGGCACATTCCCAGGTAGGATGGAAACCTGAGCTACTCTAGAACAGGAGCTGAGGTTCTGTGACAACTGAAGGCCACGAAGGAGAGACCTCATCCAGAAGATACAAAACTGCAGCACGTTCAGTTGGAGAGATGGGCAGCAGAAACATGTTTAATCTGTAGGCAAGAGGGCTGAGCATAAGGCAGAGGGTTCCATTCCAGTAAAGGAGCCTGGCACTTGTGCCAGCCTCTTCCTTCTCTGGCTTCTCTCCTTTCTTCCACAGCATTTTCTGTTCCTTGCACTCACCCAGTCCCAAATTAATAAAATTTGAAGTGACACCACAGCAGCTGCTGCTTCAGCTCAACCACAGCCACAAATCTTTTCTATTAGGGCAGCAGTGGGACAGAGGCTGGCATTGCACTTTCCTCTTCCCAATCAACAGCTCCTCTTCCCATTTTCACTTAGAGACATCTCAGAATATTACCAGCTCTTGAAAAGATGTAGAGTGCAAACCAGAGCAGAGTTAGAAACCCACTGGGATTTAAGATGAGCTACTGTGAAGGCAGTGATGGCATTGGGAGCAGCTGTGGGCAGGTATAGCTCTGGCAGTCCCATTATGGATGTGTACAGCTCATTTCTCCTGGTAAATGATCTCCAGCAGTGCCAGCAACAGTGGCTCAGTCCCAGCACAGGGTGGAGCTGAGATACATTTTTGCAGGAGTAAATTATCATGTGAGCAAAGGATGAATAAAGACACAGAGTGAATGCCATCAAGGAGGGAGGTTCTTTTAAGTACAGGTATTTTCAAAAGGAGAACCCATTTGTCTTTATTCCTCCCTTTGCGGCTTAGCCACTGAAACACCGGCTGTGGTGAGAAGGCAGGAAGAGTGTAATTGCCCAAACAGGATGGCTTGGTGTCTATTTCTGCCTCTGGATGCCTGTCCCACCCTGTACAGGTGCACAAGCACTTTCTCAGCCAGCACTGCCCAGCTTTTTCTGTGCATGGCTGGAATTACAACAATGTGCAGTATAAAAAGTCTTACATGTCCCACCCACACAGCCACCAGACATGGAAACCATCCTCCCAAACCTCTACTGCTGCTGCTTCAGTCCTGTTTCAGGATTATGGCCAGGGAGCTGCTATTCAGACCACACTTTCTCCTCTCAAGAGCTGCCTGTTTACCCAGGGGAAATGTAAATCCAACAGTGGAAGCAAAGGAGATGAGAGAAGAGGAAGGAACTGTAGACTTTATATTTAACAGTCACAAAAAAGCTCCTGCCTCCTGGAACTAGGTGCCATCACTCTTATTTTTCTCTTCTTTCTCTTCAAACAAAACTTTACCAGCTTGACTTTACAGCTATTCCCTGAAAAGGCTTTGACCTGACAGCTCTCCACCCTGTGATTCCAAAGACACTTGCCTCCATCTCACTTGCTCTTTTCTTTAGTGGACTTTTGTTTAGTGGACTTATCAACCCAGAGATAATCTCAGAGAGGGGCTTCTCCTGCCAGCAGGTCATCCACAGAGTAGAATCAAGAAGGAAGAGAGGCAGTGACAGAGGCACACCCAGGGGCTGCCATTCCTCAGTTCCTGGAAGGCTGAGCAGATCACAGGCACCTCTGAAAAAAGGTCCCTTCTTTTGGTTTTGACTTTAAGCACACAGGGCTTATTTTTTTCCTATCAGGAATAATGCTAGAAAGGTTCAGGGTCAGGTGAAAACAGCTTTCTCTACACAAGGATGCTCAACAAAAAAACCCTAGTGGGTATCTTTGAGCTCTGAGTCAGCACAAATCATGTGTACACATCTAATTGAGTGCTGACAGTGAGCTTGGCTCTGTGGAAGGCAAACCCAGACAGCCTCTGCCTCAAGGGACTGGCATCCACTGAGACACTGCTGAGAACTCTGTGCTGAGAGGTTGATAACATCTTCCCAACAACAAATTTCCAAACAATGAGAACACCAAACAGGCAGCTTGCTCTGGATGGGATACTTTATGGGTGTGTACAAGTACAACCCTGGGATTTGGTTGAGCCACTTCTACCCCAGGGACTTTCAGTCATGAGTGCACGTGTTTCTTAAGCTGCTTGTGACACCAGTTACCAACTACCTGCAGTGGTGAATAAAAACTCTCCAACAGCCCAACCAGCTCCTCCACTCCAAAGACATGTTTTTGCAATACAACACAGCACATTTAATCATGGTGAGGCATGGGACAATTTAGAAAGAAAGTTAAACACTAATTTCTACTTTAGAGTTAAGGAAATTAAGACACAGGAAAGTGACCTGCTCATGATGAACTACAGACATCTGGAACCCATACAGGTCTTCCAGCTTCAGCAGTATCCTCTTTATATGATCATCTCAATGCTGGAGGGATTTCTGAAGGTCTACAACCACAATTTAAAGTGATTTTTTTCTTACAACACCATTCAAGCTAAGAAAGAACAAAGATCCTTTCATGTTACTTAACCATTGAACCTGAACTATGCCACACTTCAGGCACAAGGTGGTGATTGTCAAGCATTGGAACGAGTTGTCCAGGGCAGCAGGGCTGCCATCCCTGGAAGTGTTCAAAAACTGTGTAGTCGTGACACTGAGGGGCATGGATTAGTGGTGGAGTTGGCAGTGCGGGATTAATGGTTGGACTTGATGATCCTAGAGGTCTTCCACCTTACTGATTGTATGATATGACCAAGGTAAAATTGATGCTCAGTGGTGGGGCAGTCCAAGGCCCCGGTAACGTGATTTAAAACATTCATCCTTTGAAGGAGGATGAATCAATACAATACAACTGATTTTAGAAAATATCACCCTGAAAACCATCCCTGTCACAAACTTTACTATAGGTACTCTGTTGCATCACTCTGCACTCAGGCTTTGTTTTAGTTCATTGCTAATTCAACAGCCAGCAGATGGATCCTGTTACTGCGCTTTGCCGGGTGCAAAACACGGCATCACCGGGCTCCAGACTCTCATGCAGACAAGAAGTTTCTGACAAGTGTGAGGAGCTTTGAAACACCATCAGTTCCATATGTCATGCAAAGCTGTCACACACAGACAATGTGTGCAGAGGCATTAAAAAAAAAAAAGCTTGAGAATGCACCAAATCAATAGGAGTAAGGTATACGAAGGTTTGGGTTGGATGCAGTCTGAAATATTCTCCCAGAACAGACCACAAGACAAAATGGAGAATTTTACAAATGCCTCATTGTGTCCTTGTGCTTGTTCAATAAGGCAAAGTGAAAAGTCCTGCACTTCAGTCACAACCCAAGGCAGTGCTACAGGCTGGGGACAGAGTGGCTAGAAAGCTGCCCAGTGGGAAAGGATCTGGGTGTGCTGGTCAACAGGGGTTGAACATGAGCCCAGTGTGCCCAGGTGGCCAAGAGGCCAATGGCATCCTGTCAGGAAAAGTGTGGCCAGCAGGACCAGGGACACTGTCCCCCTGTACTGGGCATGGGTGAGGCCACACCTTGAGTGCTGCATCCAGTTCTGGGCCCTTCACTGCAAGAACAACACTGAGGGGCTGGAGCACGCCTAGAGAAGGGCAGCACAGCTGGGGAAGGGTCTGGAGCACAAGGATGGCAAGAAGCAGCTGAGGGAGCTGGGAAAGGGGCTCAGCCTGGAGAAGAGGAGGCTCAGGAGGGACCTTCTGGTTCTCCACAACTCCCTGACAGGAGAGGGCAGCCAATGGTGGTCAGACTCTGCTCCCAAGGAACAGGGACAGGACATGAAGAAACAGCACCAAGTTGCGCCAGGGAAGACTCAGGCTGGACTTCAGGAGGGACTTCTTCACTGAAAGGGTTGGTCAGGCATTGGAAGGGGCTTCTCAGGGAGGTGGAGGAGTCACCATCCTTGGAGATGTTCAAGCATCAACTGGATGTGGCACTCAGTGCTCTGGGCTGGCTGGCAAGGTGGGAATGGGTCAAAAGTTGGAAAGAGAGAATAAGTGTTTTAAAAGTGTGGCCCTAACTACTCACACAGTCTGTGTTTTCCAGTGTGTGTTTCTGTTTCACAGGACACTTTAGATCGTGTTTCCCTCACTGCAGATGATATTCATCAGTATTCAAGCTCCAATCTTGTCTTCTCCATAGGGAGCACATTGCACCATGAGGTGCCAGTTTTTTCCTTAGCACAAACTGATACAAAATGTAAACAGCATGTTTAGGATGAGTATGTGCACACACGGCTGACGCATACATTTACTGGAGAAGGAGGCTGTTGTACAACACCACTCAGTTCCATTTGCTGAGACAGGGTCAGAACCTGGTTACAAAAACAGCACTTAAGAAGCCAGACAAGGCCTGAGCACAGCTTGCCTGGCAAGATCACTATTTACTTAATAATACACAAGATGCAGTGCTTGGAAGAATTTAGTACTGATAATTCCTCCCCTTTTCCTCACTGCAGAAACCAGATTCTTCCAAGCATTAGCCCCTATGTTTCCAGCAAAGGATATCCTGAGGCTTGCTTTGTTCACCTGAACTAATAAGAATAATTGCTTCAGTGGGAATTGCTGGGAAATCCACTCCTTGGAAACAGAAAATAAGATAAGACTATCCAGAAACCCAGCACTCAAATTTTTAACTGCTTTTTTATTTATTTCTGATATTACATCCATTGAAACTGCACTTAAAGATTCAGCTGTTCATATCTTCCTTATTGCTGAAGTCATAAGGAGATAGTTACTCACAGTTATCAATTCACAACCCTCTTATACATCTGAGGTTCAATTCCATTCTGCTGTACTTCAAAATTTTTTACCTTATGTAGACTGGAAAAGCCAGAATTCTACTGTACTGTTTTATCTCTCTGGATGTCCAGCAAATTTACTTGGAGCAGGAGCTAACATGCTACAAGACTAAATTTTGAACAGCTGTACACAGATAACATTTAAATCAAAAAGAGGAAACCCCCTACTTCTGCTTTTCATTGTGGGAATTACAGTGATCACATCAGCACTGTTTTAAAGGGATTTGGGGAACCTGAACATCAAAATAAACTGTTGTGGGTTCCTAGAGATGTGCCCTGTAAGACAATCAGCAACCCCAAGGAACGATTCCAGTGTCTGTCACTCTATGGCACAACACGAAATGCAGAGACAAACGCAGCCACAGCCGAGAGAAGGCAAAGAAGAGAGAGACTTTATTTTGGTTTTTATGTTATATAGAGTTTTGGAAACGACTATTGATTGGAAGGTGAAGTTACTACTTCTCTAACTACACTGGTCAATGACAAAGTCCATCAAACCTTTCTCCTCCCAGGAGAAAGAATGAAAAACAAAAAGACAGAAAAACGTGCGCATGTTTACAAAAAACAGTGTGAGAAACTCCACCACAAGAATGAAAACATCAGAAGGCTGAAAAATGAGAGTGACAAGTGTCCAGCTCCCAGTCCAGCCCTTTCCTTGTGCCTGAACTGGTGTTTGCCTGACCCTGCAGTGGCTCTGGGAGAGCAGCAGCCCTCCAGCTCCGAGGAGCACCTTTTCCAATGAAATAATAGTAGCAGAATGTCTTCTGTGGCTATGAGAACACTTGAGGAAGAGCAGACACCACCTCTCCTCATCATTTAAAAAAATAATATTCACACTGGGGTCAGTTCTACAATCTGGTTCATTCCATGAAGAGGAGGCTGTGGCACAGCTGGGTTTCCATGGCAGTGCCATACAAAGCCATGCAGATTATTGCCTAAGACAGCATTAGATTGCTGGCACTTGTCAGCAGGGCCCAGAAAACATGCTTTTCTGGCAGTGTTTAAGCTCTGCTTTTGCATTTCTTACTGTTCAGAAGTGATGGATTAAATAAGCCAAGCCCAATTCTGTTTTACAGCCGCTTCCACTTTGAGTTGTTTTCCTGCAAAATGCTTTCAGTGTGGTTTCATTTAGACTCCTGACCAAAGCTGATGGAAGGACTCCTTGATTCAGTGGTCATTACACCTGAGAATTTTGTTTAGACAGAACTGCTTATGACTTCTGATGGCAGCAGAGATTAGAACCTCTTTGCCAATAAAACCACTTCCATATTAGTAAGTTTACTGCATCCCTGTGATATTAAAGAGTATTACAGGGAAAGGCACAGTGGGCATCAAAAAGAATTGCCAAAAGGACAAAACAAGTCATTTTACAGTAAAATATTAAACATCTGGAAATGGAACAACCAGTGTGGGATATGGAGGAGATCTAACATCATGAGTGGCAAGGAAAAGGGGAAAACTGAATCACCTCCTGTCTTAGAAGACTGACCAGCCAGGTGGCATCAAATAAGACTGGCAGCTGAAAAATGCAAATCAAAGGAGACCTTTCATTCACAAAACTTCACTAAATACTGCAATTTTATCACAGGATGCCCCAGGAGCTAAGAGTTTATGTTTTTACAAAACAGGATTGGACAAAACCCTGCAGGAATACTAATTGAAAGGCTGCTAAAGGTAGCTCCTCTTGTTCAGGAAGTCCTCAGCTAGCCAGTTAATTTGGTATACCCAGGAGCTACCACCATAATCTTGTCCTGTTCATCTTTTCCTTCCCTGTATAATCTTGTCCTGTTCATCTTTTTCTTCCCTGAATATGTGATCACAACCAAAGACTGGCTAATACACTGAAAGGATGTGTGGTCTGGAAATTACAACTATTCCCACAGTATTCTGAATTTAAAAAAAAAAAAAAGTAAGGAAGACAAAACTGCATCTGCATAATTTCCACCAGCTTGATCAGGTAATAATTTATTAACACATCCCTGAGCTGCACCTAAATTATTTCTAAAAGCTGGAAAGTGGCTCACAGTTACATTTCTAAAACCACTAGTTCCTTTGACCCTGTACATACACAAGGTGCAGTTATGAAGTTCCCAGTCAGAGCTTTATCCTCTTGCAGTTTCTCCTCCATTTGACTTAACCAGCTCTAAGAGTCTGAGAACTTTCTGGTTCCACAGTGCAGCAGGACTGTCACCCCTGCCCGGCTGTGCTGCTCACACAGTGCGTGACAGGGTCAGTTTGCTGTTGTGCAATCAGTTGCAGGGAAAGTTCATTAACTTAGTTAGCCAATTAGGATGGATTTGTATCCATTCTGGTCAATCCTGAATTAGACATGAGATCCCAGAGGTGCAGAGACTGGTCAATAGCTGTGCAGCACTGCAGCATTGTGAGTGACACAGCTACAACACAACTAAAATATACCTACACCAGTCTTGGCTGCTGTTACAGACACAGGCAGCAATCACTCCTAGCACTCATGGAAGTCTGCATCTGAGCAAATAGCAGTTTTGCTTTTCCCTTTCCGTGCAGTTTTCCAGGATGTTCTGCCCACTTGCCATCCCTCTGAGAGCTGCAGTCACAAATAACCCTCCAGCTGGGAAGAGGCTGCTCCTATTTGCCAGGAGGATGAAACACCTCTAGCCAGGGCTCACAGCCAGAGAAAGGTGTCGTTAAAAAGCATTTAAATAACCACAAACCCCAAAGGAGCTTTATTTTGTTCTGTTCCCTTTCTCTACTTGAAGAGCTCTTTCTTTTGCCATTGCAATTATGACTCTAGGCACACACACAGAGCCACATCCGCAGAGCCTTTGGAAGCAAAGGTGAGATCTCCTCAAGGAGCTGGTCAGACTTTCCCTTGTGCCAGTACAGAGCTTGTGTGACCATCTGGAGAGCAAAATCTGGGGCCTGCTGAGGGCTGAAAACTAATCTTGTTTCTTTTCTGGCAAGTTCCCTGTTCCAAGAGAGGCAGCATGAGCTGGTGGCTAGAACTACACCGAGTCCCTTGGGGCAGGGACAGGGATGTGCACTTTTGTCCTCAAAACCTTTTCAAGCACAGCAGCCACTTAAACACACCAAGAAATGACAGCCTAAAGCTGGTAATGCAGGATAATCTAAATCCCTTGATCCTTGAAATCAGCATTGAGTACCATGAATTAGATTTAACTAGCAATGAAATACTTCAAATCTGTTATTCTCATAGTAGAATGATGCTTCATTTTTATCTGGTATAAAGAGAAATAATGTTCCTGGTTCCTAATTTGAGATAGAGAGGAAAGACTGTTTTCATTCTAAAATGAGCTTTGCCATCCTTCTTTACAACAGCACTACTAATCTTGCATCCTTCCTCAACTAACATTTTAATTTCAAATAATTAACTAGGATGCAATAGGAATTATTCTGCCTCAATCTCAAAACCTACTTCCTGCAGCAACAGAGAACAGGATAGAGAGGAGACACTTGTACTGGGTATTACTAATGAATTCCTTGCTACATATTATTTACCAACAACAGCAGTTTACTAAGAAAAAAGAAAAGAAAAACAAGGCAATAGGAAGTGCTTCCCTTTCTCTTTAGAGTGGAATCAAGAGTTCCTCATGTATTTGTGACAACTTACTGAAGGAGATCATCTGATATATTCTCATCCCACAGCTTTCAGACTTAAGGTTTGTTTGGGTTTGTTTTTAAAATTAAAATCCTAAATAAATTACTATTCTGCAGTGGAAATGCCTTGCTGACCTCTACACACAGCTCTCAATATCTGCTGGCTGTATTTTCCAAGAGTTAGAAACTCTGCAGTAACCACACATTCTCTTCCCAAAGGCACCACACGCAGCCGGGGCACAGGGCCGCTCGCTCACTGGTCCGTCATGGAGCGAGGGATTTGGGGAAGGCTGGGCCAGGGATGCTGGTTTTGCCAGCAGTCTTGGCCAGAAAGAGAGCCTCAGCCATTGCCTTCCACCAGCCCAGGGGGATTTTGGAGCTACCAGTCCTGATGGCTGCACTGCTGGGAGCCAGGCGAATACTGAGAGTAGTGAGGAAAAGCTACATCCAAGCCTTGAAATCCACATGGCTCTGCTTTGGGAATGGGGAGGGGGACACAGCTCTTTGCTGACACTCTCCCCAGGCTGGCAGTGGGACCGATTCATTTCTCTTAAATTATTTTTACAGTTCTTTAGGAGGCTGTTGTACCATCTATAGTGGGCTTGGCAAAACACGTGCTCCCTCTTTGGAAGGGAAAATGGCCGTAGTCGCATTTTAATGATGGAACTGGCTGTCAACTTCCACAGCACCAACAGCCTCAGGACAGCATCTAATCTGCTAGGACACAGGGGTGAAATGAGAGTTTGGTCTCAATTTTAATGTCTATCATTGGCACCCACCAAAGTTGTCCTACTTAGAGTTAAAACTGAAGACATTTCTGCAGATTACGTGCTCCAGAAATTGCTCAGGAAAGCACATAAGCACAGGCAAATGGGCAGGAAATGCTCTGGGGTGAATGAGAGACACCCAGGGCATCCCAGATCTTGCTTCAGTGTTATCACCAAGGCACAGGAGCAAAGCACTCATGTCCAGACAGGGAAGGACAAGGAATCACATTCATAGTGTGTGTTTGTGCATGTGCAGATAAAAGTGTGTCAGAGTTTGGTAGCAAACTCCTTCCACACCGTTTTTTGCAAAACTCTTCCCTTTGCAACTCAAGCCATACATCTTCAAGAGTGCTTTTAGCAGATAAGTAAAATGCCATCTTTTAAAATCAATAAAGCTCAATAACTAAGGAAATTATCAATCTGAAGGGAAAAAATACAGATTCATCTCTGTATTACATCTGACTTCCTTCACAGGGGTCAGTTCACATCTTTCTGAATTTCTAAACACACTGAATTCACCCTGGTCTCACACTGCCTGCCTCTAGATATCTGGAGGAAGGCAAGCATTTGTTAAATTAAACTGAATTCTAAAGGATGAAAATATAATACTTCTCATCACGAAAACTTCAAGAGGACATCTAAAATATCTGATTTTTATTCACTTACTCTAAGATGCAAGCAGTGCCAGCAAGGGGTACTGCTCTTAGAATCCTGCCATCTGCAGCCTTATGCTAATTCACTTTTTTTAGGAATAGAAATCACTGTGGAATGGGAATATGCTAAAATTCACAGAAGATATGGATGTAAAAGCCATTGCAGGTAATTGCTTTGGTTTGATGCTAATCCAACAACCCAGAATTGTCTTATTTTCCTCAAAGATTCCCCTCTCCCAGGGTTGTTAATGCTATTGATAGCTTCACCTTTATTTGCAGAGGAAACACACACATTTCATAACACTTCCCAGCCAATCCTTACTTCTAAAGAGCTGTTTGCTGGCCACAGAGGGAATTTCAGTATTTTGTCGTGCTCAATTACCTACTTTTTTTCTGGGCTGCCTGTAAAAAGCAAAGTGTCTTGTGCAATGACAGCTCTCTATATAAGCTACCACCCATTAGGGACTGGCCCAAAACCACACTAACTTTACAGGGGAAATTTCTGTAGTGCTGACTGGGTTTCAATTCAAAGCACCAACACAGCAAGAGGAAAAAAATCATCCTGCTGTGGAATCTCACAGTTTCTCCCTAACAGCCGTGTCCATCTTTCTGCCTAAGGCATTGCCAGTGAATAAATAAGTCCCCCAGTAAAATATCTTTCATGTAACCTCAGGAGACCACTTCATAAGAACACAAGAACAATGACAACAGATCAGAAAACCATGTAGGCTTGCATCCTGTCTGTGACAGGGACAGCAATCAGATCCTTCCGAGGAAAGTACACAGAATTCCTACACAGGCAGCTGAACTACTCACAGGCTGGCTTCAGCCCTCCCAAGAATTAGAATGTGTTATCCACATAAAGATCTGATCTTTTAAGCTCAGGTCCTGACAATATTCCTTGTGACATTCATTTCCACAATCTTTCCACTCTTCCCTGGTAAGTTTTTGGAATGCTTTCCAGCAAACTGACTCCTACTGATTGTTTCTGCATTGTGAGGAAAAAAATCAGAAAAACACACACCCCACACCCTTTTCAGGACATTCATTATGTTACGTGATTTTACATTACTCCTCTCTTATTTTTGAGGACAAGCAAATTAAAAATAATAATTGTTGAAACTTGTCTGTGAGAAGGAAGGGGAGGGTGTGTGTGAGACGATGCGAGTGCAGCAGGGGCTGGGGCTAGCTGGTCTGGACCAGACAAAGTGTGGTTTGTGTGTAAATGTACTCGCTGTCTGGTTTCATTATGAATCACAAATCCTCTACAAGGCAAGGAAGGAACCATTTGCTCCCACTTACCCTGAACCCTGATTCTCATTTATTACCCATCATTAAACACACACAGCCACAGAAACCGCGTGCTCGGACACAAACAATCACCACCAGCTGCAAGAGACAGGTAATAAAATGGTGAACCACTTCCTAGCCTGATTAACAGCACTGTGAGGGTCAGGGAGGAGTCTGAGCCACCAGACAGCAAGATCTACCTCTGGCAGAAAACAAGGCTCCAGCCCCTCAGCATCTGCCAAGCTGCTTTCTTCTGTGTTAAAGCACACAACCTATTGTCCTCTGAGAGTCTGGCACCTAAACTACAACACAGATATAGATATAAAAAACTATCTACTGATTTATCTGTCTAGATATATAAATAAAGACATATATTTATTTTAAAATACAACAGGCTTCCCAGACGACCACCAAACCCCATGTAACAAGATCCACAAGCGAACCAGAGGCATTTTGAAGATGACCTCAGGACATCCAGAATACCCTCATCTCCCACAGTTTTGTATGTCCAGCAAACTTTAGAGAGAGTCTCACCATCACTCAAGCACCAGTGGTCTGAGAACAGCTCAGGGACCATAAATATTTTCTCCTTCCTATCCAATGCCACACGATGCCCATCAGCACTTTCATGGGCTGATCCATCTTTTTTTCCAGATGCCAGTAACACTGCAAAAGGCTTTTGCATCACAAAGCAAATGCAAAGAAACATCATCATTGACTGTGATTTGCAACTGTATATTGAGGACTAGGACAAGAGCTGAACAACCAGCAGGCCACAAATAAACACCTACAGTGATGAGCAGCCTTCATCCCACAGTGAAGAGACATCAGGATGTAGGGAAGCCTCTCACACCACTCTAAGTGCTATTTAACAAAACTATTTGCCAATTCAATGTTGCATGCAGTATTTAGAAAAGCTCCTGCCTCTTGCTGTTATAAATGGGAATTTAGACAAAGACCAAGTGTTTCACAGTGGCTGGGGGGCCTTCAAAAAGGGACAAATTAATTTAAGGAAATTGTTGGAATACTGGCATATCCCAGTGTTTAGCTTGCCCTGGTTTGGAAAAGGATCACAGCTACGCTGGAGAATGAATCTCTGTGTGTCTTACAGAATCTCTGTTTTACAGTTGTTATTTCTAAGATTATCACCCATGTGTCATTCCTGACTTGGAAACATACTCTAATGCCAAGCTGAGCTGCAGTTCCAGGAGTGAGCTTTGCAGCTGAACTCGCTCCTATGGATAAAAGAACATGATATTTGTAGAAGACTCCAGGGTTAATCACAGTTTCAATAGCCTTGGAGTGTGACTGGACTCTGTTTTAATAATCCCTCAGTTTAAATTTCCTTGGACCAGTATCTTTCTGGGAGAAGAAGTACCATTGGATAAAAACATCCTGAAACAAATACTGCAATGCGCAAGGTTTGCAAATGCAATTCCTTCATGCATCACCAATTACATTAATGGAAAAAAGGAAAGGCAATATTTGGTAAATCCAGGGATTGTCAAGGTATTAAAGAAGCCCATTTCAATTAGGTTGAAAAATGTAGAAAGCGAGCCTGATGAGTGACCAGTGGCCCATCTGGTGTTGGTTTGTGCTCAGTGCCTGTTCCACTCCCCTCCCAGGAGACCAGAAATGCCCCAAGGCACCAGCTGAGCTCTGCTACAAGAGTCCTATTCAGCTGGAACTGAACCTTGGGGGAAAACTTGGCATGGTGCTGCCAGAAGAAGTTTATTTGTCTGGTAACTGGGTTTCAAGAAGTTTATTTGTCTGGTGACAAGAAACCAGTTTCTGGATTATGAATCCAGATAGAATAAGTTCAGTAAGTATAAATGAGGAAAATTAACAAATCTTTTATATAAAATGCAAATATTTTCTCCGCTCAGTGTGTCATATACTGTCCAAGTCTCTGGAAGGTGTAACATTAGCAGCTGGTAGGAATATCTCTCTGGACAGCTTTTAGTGAAAATTCAATTCCACTGTATAATATCCTATATTATACCTCTTCTGCCACAACACATCCTCTATGAGAACAAGGACAACTTTGGACAATTTGCTTTTAAGGAAAATGTTCGCTCTCTTCACTTTTTTTTTTCCCCCAGAGATATTTTAATATTTTCTTCTTGTTTTGCCACCCTCCTCCTCAACATGACATATTTGCTGTCACACTTGCTAATAATTTTCCCCATTATCACATCCATGGGTTTCAAAGCAGGTGGCAGGCAGCATGGCTGCTTCCAGCCAAAAGCTGGAAGTCACTGAAGGCTCTGGGTGGGTAAAGCAGGAATGAATCCACCTACACGTTTATAAAAATGTAAGAAATACCCTCATAACCCAATAGAGACAGAGCCTCTTTCCAGGCCCACGTGACTAAGGCCCAGAGCTGAGGCAGTCCCAGCTCCCTGAGCCATAAAACCAGTGGTGCCCCAGTGGTGCTCCCTGCCCAGAGACATCGTGGGCACCAGTGTGATGGTGGGACATGCCCATTTAAAAATAAAGCAGGGGATGGCGAGAACTAAACCAGCAGAAATTATGAGACATTTTCATGCTCCTGTTCTGTAATTTTACTTTCAAGAAGACAGATAAAGGAGATGGATTTATCTAGTGAAATATTGCATGGTTCTCACCGTAATAGCTGTTTACATCAGCCCTTCTGAACTAATATCTATTTTTAGTATCAGGCTTTTAAAAGATTCTTAGCTCAATCACTAACTTTGAGCTTTTAATTTGCCCTGGGAGCAATTTTTCAGGTGGAATTAGTGCCACTTCACTTTGATTTGCAGACACAGTAAGTTAAGCATTTATATATCCTAAACTGCACCTGTAAAATGGAAGGCTGCTTTTCAAAAAAGCCCATATGCTTAAACTGAATGGAACTCAGTAAAGCTTTTTTTCTTTTTTTTTTCCCTTTTTCTTCTTTTTCTTCTTTCCTTTTTTTCAATTGGTGGTAAAGTTATTCTTTAACTCACCCATCTTTCTCAACACGAGTCATTCTGTCACAAAGGCTCTCATGAAACAGTACCTTTCTTTGTCAGACTTTGTCAATGATTTCTAGTGCTCAAGAGGTGTGGCCAAGGGCACTGAGACAATTTTATTGTTATTTATACTGCCAGGTAGATTGGACAAAACCACAGGATGCTGAAGACAGAAACACAGTGCTGACAACTGATACCACCAATTGCTGAGGTGACCAGGACCCCTCACATCCCAGGGTGAGGCAGAGCCAAAGAAAAATCCAGTAACTGTGATTAAGGCAGAATTAAAAACAAAGAATTCAGAGCGTAATTCAAACACCCTTCAAGGAAAACAAAACAAATCCAACCCAAGACAGACAAATCCTCTGCTGAAAATGTCACTGTGTAACTCTTAGCAAGGTCGGTTGTAACAGGCGTTCATCAGAGGCTGACAGGGATCATCCTGCCTCCACAAACTGGTGATCCAGACAAAGAAGGAAACAGGCAAATGACACAGAGAACACCTTGGCCACCAGTGTCAGTGGAATGATCTCAGACACAGGGTGGGATTGTTGGGGCGTCCTGTGCAGGGCCAGGAGTTGGACTTCATGATCCTTGTGGGTCCCTGCCAACTCAGAACTCTCTATGATTCTATGAATGTAAATTCACAGAATTCACAATAAAGAAATCAAAACTCAAATTGTTTTACCTGTACTGCCTCCCTAATTCACTTCCAAGTCCACCCCAATAGTAATTTATTGTAACCAGTCATTTAAAGTCAGTGCAGCTCCAAATAAGCAAGATATTGTAACTCCTTAGTTCTTTAGGGCAACTCTTTGCAGGAAAGGTGTATTACTATTAATGTTCTCATTTCAACACCACTGTCCCACAAGGAAATAAATTAGAGGTGCCTCATCTCCAGCTCACCTACAAAGAACAAGGAGAATGATGCAGTAGGAGAATATGTAAAGTCTTCTGTAAACATTAGTGGATGAAAAGTTTGGAAGGAGCAAATGGTTAAAACTGTTCAAATGTTTAATTACTAATAACCTGAGTAGGGGAATAAAAGACACCAGAACTGAACTTTCCCTAGAAATGTCCTTTCCACTGAAAACCAAAGCACTTCCCTGCTTGCAGCAGCAAAGATCACAAGAATGTGTGTGAACCCCTCCTCCTACTACTCATCCCATCAAAGAACTGTTTGGTTTTCACCTGTGATTTAAAAACCTGAGCCTTCCACAGTCATTTGACTACCTTGAAAACAACTGAAGAGAGTTTTAGCAATAAATGTTTATATACATTTACATAATTGTAAATGTACAGTGAATTAGGGTAAGTGATGGATTATGATCAGTCATATTTTCTCTCCAAATCTAGGCTCCCCATATAATTTAAGCATAAAATGGGTCTTTGCTCTATAATCTTACATCAGCATACAGGAAACATCCCCAAGTATGTGCATGTACTGGGGGCAAGGGGAGAGCATTGGGAGATTGATACAACAATACACCATTCATGCAAGTCAGGCTTACTTGTGTTAATTGGAATCTAGTTCTGCAGGCTGCTAACACTACCCAATACCATGAAGAATGTTCACTTTTTACGTAAGTGATGCCCTGGAATTCATTTTCAAAGCCAGGTACAAGTGTCTGTGAATGAGTCACTCCTCCTCAGGTGCATATGGGTCTTTGTATGGGAATCACTGCAGCCCTGCTGACCTGTTCTTGCTTCTGCCATGGCTACTGTTTCCAAAATTGTGGCCCACAACGTAACAGCATGTTCTTTCCAGCCAGACATGTAGCAATGCTACATTTATAGTGGTAATAAATCACTATACAAATTAAATTGTGAGGATGCAGTGTGGTCGGGTACACAGCCCAAAAGGTTTGAGAAGCACTAGTTTGGAGGAAAAATCACCTGGAACTCCAGACAGGACATTAGAGAAGCAAAACAATTGCATGGACTGGTCCAGGACCCCAACATTCCCACTACTGCAAACACACCCCTGCACTTCCAGTGTCTTCTGGATGCCTGCTGTGTTACAGCAAGCAACCTCAGTGCTCTTCATTCCCAACCAGCACCTTCAGTGCTCCAGAGTCCTTCACACTCTGTCAAGACTATTTGGGTTATCCAAATGATCTCTCTCTCTAATCCAACACCACCTGCAACAGCAATGCTTCCAACAGTACTGAATCACCTTGTGGATCTCCCAGGGGGCACAGACCAAGCCTGACCTCTTTACCTGACCTCTCCCTGCTGTTCACATTCTCACTACATCTTATGTTGCCCTGCAGAACTGCTCTAAAACAATGAGAGTTCTCCAGGTGTGGGAGACAAGACAAAACCAAAGCAGCCTTAAAATACCAACCTTAAAATGCTCAGAGAGAACACTTGAGGCTCCCCTGGGATGAAGCATGTTAAATATATTAAATGTACTATAAATATATAAAAGGTACTATAAAATTAGGTCTATTTTCTCACTCCCAGTTTATAGAAGACCCTGATGCAACTTCACTTAAGGTCAAGGCAAAAAACCCCTTCCCTTCTGAGGTAAAACTTACCTTTACATTGGGGCCAAGATGCATCAACAGCAATTGAGACCATATTGAGACCATACACAAACACTCCCTTGGTCACCACACTTGAAAATTAAACTTATAGGCACAGTGAAAGCAAGAATTAAAGATAAGCAGGCCTTCCACTTACTCCAAAACCTTTCAGTGACACTGAAGAAGGGGAGGAAAAAAAGTAACCTACTTAAAAGGTTTTCGAATATAAGTCCATGCTTCCCTTCCAGCAACTGGTAGCCATTAAGTACATAATAACTGATAATGTAAATGTTCATGTCCTTCTTTCATAATTACAGCTACAGTGGTGATGAAAAAAGTCAAGGAAGCCAGACCAGCCCCTCTGAACTATTTGTGCACAAAACAGTGCAGATACCAGTTACATGAGACTGCACTGCTGGTACTAAGAGGAAAATGTTGTTTGAAAGTATTACACAATACTAACAAAAATCCTGTCTTCCACTATACAGTGCTTGAATCAAATTCTGAAGTCTGAGGAACATATCTGGGGGGATGCACAGGCTGTGTTAAAAGATGTGGGGACATCGGGTGGGATAATAACTATTTCTCTAAAATCTGTGGGAAATCTTTCCCCTCATTATTATAATAAATTACAGAAGTGAAGACAACCTTGGCAAAAGGTGCCTGAACTACAGCCTAAGGGAAAATAGGCCAATTTCTACTGATAGAACAGATGTGCCACAGGCAGCAAAAGTGCAAGTTTCCCTCACAACCCCAGCCCAAGTACCTGAAGGACCAATAGTGAGGACAAACTTTCCTTGTGCAAAGCAGAAAGCCAGGATGGGAAATGAGTTGTCACCTTGTGCTACTGGCCATGCATTATCATAAAGTGAAGCTATTAATGAAGACAAGGCAGTCTGGAGAGTTTCCCTGTTCTAGTAGCCTGCACTCACTTGCTGACACAAACAACAAAAGACAAAATACAACACCAGCTGAAGCACTTCCCTCCTCTCAGCAGGAAGCAAGGACACCTTCCCTTCCCACCCTGACCATTTTATCCCCCCCAAAGAATATTTACTTTGCAATCCAGGGCTGTCCAGTGAGGACACAGGCTGTAAATGGCATTCTAATAGTTCAGTCCTTGTGCATGGGGACTGGGCCAGGGCACAAACACTGTTAGTTTTCCTCTAACCTGCTCACTGATTCAAGACAATACTCTCTTTCTTGATTGCAGAGGCATTTCCAAATAGGTTTAAGTGCTTTCATGAATCAGACCCTCAGACTGCCACGACTTCTCAGGATATCAGAGAGCATTCTAGCACACAGGAAAAAAGGGTTGTCTGAACTTGTAAAGGACGTAGGTGGGAAATAATCCAGTGGACTGTGTCAACTCACTCCAGTAAAATAAGACAACCCTTGTCACAACATTAATCAAGGCATATTGAAAGAGCCCTGCTTTCTCCTTTTCATTGCTTGAACTGACCTTGCTTAATCCCAACATCAGCAGCATCCTACAGAAGGTGCAAAAATGTCAGAGAAAAGGACACAAAATCAGGTATGGAGGGGGAAATAAGGAGAAAGGTTCTGCTCATTGTTGAAAGGACTTAGAGGATCTCCTGGCAGAAACAGAGCTCCACCTTGTCCTGCCATTTTGAGCACCAGCCTGCCAGAGAAGTAACCTGGATTTAAGAATGCTTAGTGCTGTTGGAAGCCGGGAAGAAGGCAGTGGGTAGGACACGGTGGACCAAACCATTTGCAGTCATAACAAGAGCAAGCACAAAGCATTCTATAAGCATTCTATCTCACCTCCTGGCTTGGACACCTGAGGAACCACCTCCTTGGGAAGTGCTCGGGTGCAGGAAGCCATTGACCCAAAAGGAAAGCCCATGAACTTGAAATAGAAAACAGAAAGTATTTAGATTATGATTTTCTCTGTTCTAGCAAGAAGAACAGTTAAGCAGGTGTGGTAGGAAGCAAAACCTGAAGATGTAATTCAATTCTCAGAGCACAGCTGAGGAGAAAGACAGTGTCCATTTAGGGAGAAGCAGATGGTAGAAAAGAAACAAGCAGCACCTGCAACTCATGTAATATACACAGATTCAGGGGTAGCACCAGGAGAATGTGGTTTCTGCATGGAATAAATAAAAATGTTAGAGAAGTATAGCTGCCACCATAAGCCAATGACAAGAAGACAGGAATCAAAGGGAACTGAATTCATCAAGTCTGATTTATCCCACCATTGTGCTGCACCCACTATATCGAGGCTCCTTCTCAGTGCAGCATTTATAGCTTGGTGGGGACAATCACAGCACACCAGAGCTGATTGTGTATTTGCAAGGTTGTGACCTACTGCAAGGTTACATTATGTCAGCTCAAGAGGTACGGCAGCACAGGTAGATAGAAGTTTCACTTTTCAGATGAACAGAGATTGTAGTTGGAATTGGCCCTTACAGGAAAAGTGAGCTCACAAGAAGATTCACAAAAAAGTACCTGGCATTGCTTGGCTTTCTGGGAAGCCAGGGGCTGAAAGGCATCTGGGGAAATGCCCTTATCTCTGCACATGAGGACAGACAAGTTCCTTCAGAGCCCCAGTTATCTATGATTATTCACCTTTAATGAGTCCTTGCAGATCTCTCACCTCCTTACATTTCCTGGCTTGTGACCTTACACTACACACTTCTGCCTACCAGGGTTTCCTCTAATGACATCTCCATGCTCTTCCTGAAGACAGACACTTTCCTCCTCTGCATTTCCATGGAATCCTTGCAATAACCTCCATTTGATACCTCTCAGTTTCCATCTGCAGAGGTCCCTGAGCTGGAACTGTCTGGGTTGGAGGATTCAGGTGCCCAGTAACAAGGACCAAATCTCTGGGTCTAAGCATTAACCTCATTAATTAATTAATTCATAACATTAATGCTGCATGTTCAGGAACTGGACTGTAGTTCTCATCCTGGCTCTGCCTCAGACCTGCTGTGCCACTTTGGGCAGGTAATTTTTCCCATTTGGCTTTCTTGGATTCCCCATCTTTAAGGGCCAGCCTTATAAGCCCTCCCAATATAAAACATCCTGAGATCTTCAGATGACAAACTGTATCGCGAGCCAGCCACCGCTATTATTAGAGCTCTTGTGTGCTACAGACACAGTGGCAAGAGACACAAAAGCAAAATAAATTCAAGGCCACAGAGAGCAGACAGAGCAATAAAGCACAAAAATTGTAAAAAGAAGGGAAAATAACCTAGACAAAACCAGAGTACAGCACTGGGGCATTACTCCCATCGTATAGTTATATGGAAGGATAACACTATTTTGAAGCAGTTCTACAAATCCAGTTGTCCACCGTCTTAGCCTTTGTGTTCCTTGTGGCCTGTAGTTCTGTAGCTGCTCCTATCTTACTCCACACATAGATGTATGGTTTGGTTTATAAATGTATTGACTGACTACAGCTGTACATCCCCGTAGGCACACAGATGCTCTGCCATCTTCTGAGTTCAGCCAGGTTTATCCTTTCTCTAGCTGGGAAAAGCAGCCAGTAAGAACTGAAAAGCACAAAAAAGCTTGGATGCAGACCTGTGGGACAGTCTACTAAACCAATATTTACACAACTGCATATGCAGTGCTTCACAAAGGAAGATCAGCACACAATTACAGCATCATCCAGAGGTAAGTGAAGCTCCAATCACCACAGGTTTATGTCTGCTACTCTAGAATGCTACTGAGCAAGCAGCAGTTGTGCTCCATCTGTCACTGTGTCCTCTGCTGTCACAGGATCCTTTCTGTAGAGACTACCATGGTCTGCTTCTTTCCATTATGGATGAGGCTGGATTGTCCTGTGATTTTTCTGTGCAGGCAGTTACAGTGTCCCTCTAACCAGTTTACATTATCCCTTGGTTAAAGAGCAGCTTGTATGTCAGGATTAATATAAAAGAAGGCAAAAATTCTATTTGTGTCTGCAATTCCTAAGGAACAAGTCCCCTTTGCTTTCCAGACAGCATCAGAAGCTGAGTATGGATTGGCTTGCAAGTGACTGGAGGGAGAGAGACACTGGATCAGCTGTGCCCGCAAAGAGTGGGGTGCGGGATGAACACAGGGTCAAACATTTTCCTTGGTGGATTTCTTTTCCCCACTTTCTGTTCGGATTCTCAGAACCACTTCCTCCTAAAAATTTGTGCAACCTTGTTTCTCAGTTAAAAGGCTTTTAAAATTTTTAAAAGTTTTTTATTTTATTGCCTTTTTGATGAGTGATATGAACTGCCAGCACATACTACATTTCACTCCCCCTCATTAACATTGTAAATTAATTTAGGACTGATTTAGATGTAGGATTAACAACCTGAGGACTAATCCACTCTTTATTCAGAGGACATAATCAGGATGAAGAGTCTTTCGTCTCACATCACTCAATTAGTTAGCAGGACCATCTCAGGGGAAGTGAACAGTATTTGTGAGTCTGCTGGCAAAGGAACTGTTCAGGGTTAAGGCAGAAGAGTGGGAGACACCTGGCCTGGCCCCAGCTTTGCTGCAGGCTTCTTCTGCAACCCTGGGCAAGTGCTTTTACACTCTGCACCATTTCCTCTAATTTTAACATCGAGAAGTCAGATTTAGAGAAAAGACAAAAGATTAGAAGCAATGTTCGTGGTGGTTTAGGGCAGCATCTTTTATTTAACCAGGATTAAGGATACCTGGGCCACGGGCCACCTGCCAACACAGAAACTTGGTAAGCTGGAGTAGTAGACTTAATAAACTGTCAGTCACGTGCCTCTACCCTTATTTACGTGAAATGGTGTTTTATTTTCTGAGCACTCTTTTCCTCTGATAGCATTGTGATTAGTACATTATTATCTATATTGCAGAAACAAAGTCAAGCCCTCAGTTTTCAGATCAGCAAAAAAAAAACCCCAAGAGAAAACACTGCTTTTCTTAAAGCAACAATTATCTGGTAGAAAACTTGACACACTCAAGAGCAATCCTGCAATATCTCAGTGATGCTGTTTTCAGATACCCTGTGTGTTTGCTAGAGAAATAAATAACTCATCTTGCAATTAACAAATGAATATCCTGCTGAAGTTAGCTTTTACTTGCTGTCAATGAATAATCTCCAGAAGGATTTCATCCAGGAATGAAGGGAATGAAGATTAAATACATGCTTTGGCAAGTGTCCTTTTCCACCAGAATATTTTCTTGAAAGCACTTTGTGTCTAATGATACATTGAGGACCTGTTCCTCTGAGTACAATAAATAAATACAAATAATTGCTGTAGAAAAGAATCTGACAGACAACCAGTGCCATTTTGGGCATAACTGATTGATGCTACATATAATCAGTGACACTTGTAAAGTTGAAACCTTCTGTTCCGGACACATGCTGCTCACATCAGCTAAGCTGAGCTCTGCTGTCCCACAAGGGCAGCATTTTTTAAACATTTAATACAAATTGTTATTAATTGTTTGTATTACAGCATTACCAAGAAGCTGCAACCACAGATGAGGACCCTGCTGTGCTATGGGCTGCAGGAAATAAAAAAGGAGAGGATATTGCAGTGGTTCACAGAGTTTGAATTCAAGGACCAATTGATGGAGTACAGAATAGCCTCACCTTTAGTGAGATCTTAAAGAATGAATGATTTTTTACAATTCAGTGTGGGCCACAATTTCACAGACAAGCTCCTGACAGGTGTTTAGCATCCACTGTGATAGCATGGGAGAACATGTCGTGCTGGCACACTATTTCAAAACCTAGCTGAATTCTCACTTTTTCAGATAGATCATTGTTCCAGTGTGGCTCCCTCAGACAGATGACAGTGACAAGACAGCTACAGCACCACAAATCCGTGACTCTAATTAATAGTTCTGTAGGAGGTTTTCAAACCAGACTGTTTTCTTAAAAGACTGCATTTCTTAAAAACACTGCTGCTCCTTTCAACCCTCCATGAGGATCAAACCTGCTGTCGTGTCTCCATGGCACTGGTACTCAATGTCACCCCGTGCAGCCCTGTGCTACAGGCCCTCCCCTAAGCCACCTCAGGACTAGAGGCCAGAGAAACTGGGCTTCTCCTGGGGTTGCTCAGCTCTGCCTAAAGATGTCAGAGACATGAAAGTGGCTGCTCCATTAAAAGGACATCAGAATTGCAATAATCCTTCCTTATACAACAAGAGCAATGTTGGAAGCTGACAGCACCAGAATTCTAGGGCTGTTGTTAATCCATGAGTTCTCATGGATGCAATGGCTGTTAGCCTTGCCTACAGCTTTCATCCTCAGGTTCTTGCCTCAGTGAGTTTTACATTTCCCTATATTTCCCTACATTTTACATGCTATACCATGCTCCCAGGGACTGTCCATTCAGCAGATTCTCTGTCAAGCACTTGAAGGGCAAAATACATCACACTTATTACCAACCTAAAGAAGTGAACAGGATCCTGCTGTTGGTTTATTATGAGTTTTCTAATCTAGGGAAAGTAACCATCTCCTGTTTGAATTTAGTTCTTGTAAACAAAACAATTAGGCTTGTTTGCTTTTGGTCCATTCTACACTCAAGTAATTCTCTACACTCAAGTAATTCTGAGACCCAATCTCCTGCCCAACAGCAAATCAAGGCCAAAAAACCCTCATGTTCATTTAGCTTCCCAGTAGGAGTGTGTTTATTCACCTTTCTAAGTGTTGATTTCACAACCAGTATGCCCATGCATCATAATGAAGAAATCTGTAGGCACCCATCAGACAAATGGAATGTTACAAAGACCAGTGAGAGAAGAAACACTCTTTCTTACCTGTCTGCAACAAGCCAGCCCCACTGTCTTTGACTCCAAAGTGCTGCTGGATGTCTAGTAACACACCTACAAGGAAAACAGAGAATATGCTCAGTGCCTTCAGCCTTTGAAAAGCATTCAACTCCAACCTTTTCTGACACACCAGCAAAGCTTCAAATTGCAGTTTAAACACATAACTTCTAAAGGTTGTACTTTTTTTTTTCCCTATACATACACACTCAGTAATTTTGGGCTACTACAATAAAAGCAGAGGTGGACAGATGCAACATCATGCAAGGAGCCTGGGAATTAAATCCTCATGAAAGGAAACTGGTCTTTCCTTTCTACTTAAATAAGATCAGGCTTTTCTTTTTGTGTGGTTTTTTTTATAATCCAGACCTCTTACTTCTGTTATTTCACAGAAATACAGGGAAACTGATTCTGCAGCTAAGGCACTTCAAATGGTTTGACAAGACAGACAGATTGAATCCAAGACAAGTTTTAACAAATCTCTGCTGGGAGGAGATATGACAGATGTATAGCAATGATGAAAGGTTTCATATTTAGCTAATTCTGGGGAGATTTTATTTTCAAAGTAAATATAACAAATATATTTAAAATACCTTAGTAAAGGTGGGTAAGTGACCAGATGCTCAGATTTAAAGCAGAACCAAACCAAATCTTCTGTCTTCCTTGAACCCCAATATATTAATTGGCACAAGCAAAATTAACAGGTTTTGAAGTATTTAGCCATTCAACTAGATTTAACATTTTTGTACCAAACATTTTGGCACATGTAACATCAGGTATATGGGACAGCCATGTTTTTGTAACCAACAAACCAATAGGAAAACCCACAGCAGAGCTTTAATAACTCATCTGGGGGCACACAGGCTTGCCAAGCTGTACATGGTCCAGTGGTCTCAGATGCAGATCCATAGGCCTGAATATTTGTCAGTGCTCTAAATAACCAGCATCTGACTTCCTGGGTCTGGAATTGAGGCTGTTGCTCTCTTTAGATCTGGGACTTCCTTATGTAGACTACTGTCTTCCCCAAACCTGAGGATATGCAAGTTTCATTTCTAAAACCAAGAAAACCATTCTGTAACTGCACTGAACATCCACAGAACCTCCAGCTCAAATTCTGATCCAAGGCTTTATCCAAAGTCATTCTTCTCATCTGTGCAGGTTACAGAAATCAACTGAGCACCAACCTCAATCACCCACCATAAATGTCCTAGCTTTTGGGACTGCCAAGATCACACTAAATGACAAATATGGAGAGATAAAAGACCCAGAGATAACTATTCCCAGAAGACATCTGGGACAATGCCAAGGGAACAGTCATAAATTAAAGATACTCAAGGAAAAGAAGAAGCTGGAGAGAAGGAAAGAAAAAGCATGAAAGCTCATTTGAGCTATTCTGTACCATTTATACATCACTATTTACTCAGGACAGCATTCAGGTGGGCTTTAGGCCTCAGTATCTGCCCAGAAACATTAGTTCAACCTCCTGCAACAACTCCCACTTCCCTACTCTCTCATCAGACTGTTTAGCCCCAAACAAGAAGGCTGAGGGTGGGGAAGGGTGTGAAGCTAATTTATGTATGTCATTACTGATAAAAGTGGGTAGATGCAAAGCCAGGCTCTTCACACTGCTGCCCAGTTAAAGAGGCAAAGGGCAACAACTGAAATCCAGGAAATTCCATTTAAACATAAGAAAATGAATTTTTACTGTCAGGGAGGTTAAGCTTGGATGTTCAGAGAGGTTGTGGGTTCTCCATCCCTGGAGATATTCAAAACCCAACAGGACACACTCCTGTGCAACCTGCTCTAGCTGACCCTGCTTTTAGCAGGGGGCTTGGATTAGATGATATCCAGAGGTCACTTCTGACCTCAATTTTCTGTGATTCTATACTTTCCTGAAGTATTAAGTGCCTTATTACATCCATCCTGACACGATGTTCCTCTGGCCTTTCTTCTCCTTTGGAACATTGCTGTCTACTACAATTTCAACAGGAATTTCTTTGCTTTCTCTTGGATGGCAGATTTAACTCCATTTACAAAGTGCCCTGGCATTTCTTGACTGTGCTTCCCTAGTTTGCTCCATTAACAACTGAGATACCATTACCCAGGCAGCAACTGATGAACAAAAATAAATTTGCATTTGCCTAGCACACCTCTCTGTGGTGTAGCTGACTTACCTGCTCCCCTTGGTGTTCCACCCTTCCACAAAAAAAAGGTTTCTCATGCAACCCAACTCAGAAACCTCACTGAGCCTAACCAGCTCTGAGCACTCTGTGATCCAGTACTGCTTGGTCTCAGACTGCCCACATCAGGCAAAGCTCAACAAGTCAGAACAACTCCTGGGCACTATAATCCCAATTTTAGGGACAATTAACTCATCAACATCCTCAAGAACAATGTGGAAGAAGGGAGGAAATACTGAGTACAATATTTTCTCATGCTCTCCTATCATCACTCAGTTGTGCTGCACAGAAATGAAATATCCTACTCATTGTTTGAGCTGAGCAGAGGGTTGGAGTAGATGGAATATATTCCGTGAGGGAATACACCCACAGGTTGAGAGCTCCATCCAGCACCCTGAAAGGTGGCTCTCCTGCCTTCAGTAACATATTCCCAGCCAAGACAGAATGCCAAAGAGGCATGTTAAACTTCTAAAAGTCATGACAAGCAGGAGCCTGGGATGTGATGGAAAACACTTTTATGGATTGGCATCGGAAACCAGAGCAGAAAGTAGAGGGGAATAAAATGGTGCCTACACAAAAAAGCAGAGGAGAGTTTCCAGTTTGTGACAAGTTATTTGTCCAGTGACAGTGGTTTCACAGTCCTACAGACCATAATGAGTTTTACAAGCTTGAACTCCTGTAGCCACAAATGAAATATATTTGGGACACAGACATGCAGACACCTGGATTAATCCTACAATTTTATCCTGGTGGTGGAAAGAAAAGTGGCTTTTAGGGAGAGTCAATGCAACAGGACAATGTGGAACCACAATTATAAGCCCTGTGTGACACTGGAAGAAGGTCTGAGATGATTAAGAGAGATCTGCATGTCTAAATGGCATGGACTTCCTACTCCACATTATTTTATATTCTCTTTGGACTACAGGTGTTTTGATTTGGGTTTAGAGCATTAAATTAGAGGCAACAGCAGGCAGATGATGCAACACACCTATGAAGTGATAGTAGTTCTCTGCTGTGGGAGTTTTCCTGCTCAGCCACTCACCTGGAAGATACTCCTCCTCTCTTAAATTCACTCAGCTCTGTTTTCACCTCACTGTGGCAATGACTCACCCCAGAATTTAATAAGATTTAGGGATACAATTAAGCAATGATAGACCAGGGGAGAATACAAGAAAATGATAGAGCTTCTGACTTTCCCTTCTGCTTCTAGATGACGGGAAGGGAGAGAGCTGGAGCCAGGCTGCAGACAATGACCACATTCCTTGCAGTGCTGTGTCTCACAGCACCTGACGCCATCCAAGAGGTGAAGCCACCACACGTGGCTGGCAAGGTCCTTCTTGCATTAAAGCTCATACCTATGACCCAGGAGGATCTCAAAATAGCCAAGAGCAGCCAGCAGGCACCAGTCTTCCTGAGAACCTCTCTGGAGGGCTGTTGGCCATTTGGGATGTTTGTGTGATTACATGGCACCTTGTGTGCTCCCACCTATTATTTCTTAAGCACATTCTGTATTTTCAGGACTGAGCAACCATACAGGAAAGATGGTGCCAATCTCCCAAAGCATCTCAGCTGTTAATGCTGATGTAGATTTGGAACTCAGTGAGATGAAACACAGGCAGCACCCAGCCAGGAGTGCTGATCAGGATGGGCACAGGGACAGGACTTACTGGGCACCCAGACAGAAGAGCAAAGACTGGTTACTGCAGCTGTCTCCAGGGGACTTTTACCAGGCCTGATGTCTAAGAACCTGACAGACACCAAGGCAGTTATCAGACTTTTGTGGGCACTGGGCATGAAGAGGACTTTGAGGAGGAATTTGGAGGATAAAAGGTCACAGAGTGCTACAGTTAGGGAGGGGCATGCCTGACCTCATCCACTCACAGGGTCAGAGGGTTTCTAGGGTACTGCTGATATTTTTAATGACCATTTCACAAACAGTGATTGTAAAAGACCTGATTCTGAGGCTTTTCGAATGCAAATCCACATTTAATGGCCCAGGTTATCTCTGTTTTAGGGGAAATACTTTGGGAAAGCCAAATTTTCCTGGAAGCACGTTGTTCACACTTCAAACAGGGAGGTGGTCCAGATGAGGCATGAGGCAAGCTGCTTGCCTAGATAGGTTTTGTGTCCCTGATGTGAGCTACAACAAATCAAAAGCTGCAGGATTCGACATGGGCTCTTCACCAAGTACTGCTGTCTGTATACACTGCCACAATAAGAAACAATGTCCATAAGCTAAACCACAGTAAAATGACAATTTCAAAGCAAAAAGACATTAGAGCTTCCCTGGGACAGCCCCTTTTTCCAGTCACCAAAACAAAACATCAGGATTTGCTTCCAAACTGCTTCCAAGGCAGGTGCAAAATGCAGAGTTGGCTTGTGCACAGAGTGCAGAGCTACAGAAGTAAAGGCACAGGTTTGCAGCTCACATTCTTTAAATACTGTGTGTGTGCTGCAACACCACTGGCCAACATAACTACTTGTTTAAGAAAGCATGTTCATTTTTGAAGGCATTTTTAACGGGGAAAAACGATGGTGCTTGAAAGAAACCAGCACATGGTTTTCCACAGGATACAGGATGTGTGCCCCTAGCACCCTCCCTCCTGCCCCACTGCAGGTCTGGACCTCTCTCTAGGGAACCCAGATTGACACTCTCAACTCCCTGAGAGCCAGTGCAGACTCTGTACTAACAATACTGTTTCTTCTATTACCTCTTGCTGCCTACCTCTCTTCCTTACAAAGATTTTCTTCCCACTGTGGTCCCTGGTACTTCCAGGACCAGCTGCCTCAGGAGGAGGTAGCTAAGCAGGGATAGCCAAGTCCTGGCCTTCTATCCATTAAAGACACAAACCACCTTCCTCCCATCAGGCTCTTCCTCATGCCTGCAGCCATATTCAACCTCCTTCAAATAAAGCATTAAGGAGGCAGAGGAGTGGTGCAACACACCTGTCTCTTCAGAGACATGTGAAAAGATTAGGTGGAGAGAAGTTTATTCTGAAGTCTCTGTGATTACATCTTCACTGCAAGCCCAAGGTGTAGCAGCAGTTCACACACCGATCCCTGAGCTTCAAAAGAGCTTCAGCTTCAGCTCAGCCACCCACCAGCTATTAAACAGCAGCGTCACAATTTGAGCCCTATTTAAATATTCAGCTGCAGAAAACCACCGTGGTAGCCCTACTGATATTTGTACCTCAAGATAAATTCCCACTGCTGCCAGAACTAGCAAGTCTAGAATATAAATGCAGTATTACCTTCTTTGGATTGCCATGAAAGCATTCCCTGCCTGCTCTTCAAGTACTGATAAATGCCTGGTGACATCTGGCTTGAAAACATTGACTGGAGCTTCCTTAGGACATAAACACTGACTTTCCTTCTGCAAAACTAGTTTCCACTGTTGCATGACATGACAATACACACTGGTGAAACAGTCTTTGGTTTTGAAATAATGCTGCAGGATTAAAAAGAAACAAACAAAACAAACCCAGCAATTAGACAAATCAAAACAAGGGTTTCCTAAGATCTGCTCACACTGGAATGCATGAAACTTGTGACCTAGAAAGCACTGAAAAGCAGCTGCCAACACCCACAGCAGCCTCCTTAGGAAGGAGTTTCCCTGGGTAATAAAGCAGAGTGCTGGGAAGAGACAATCACAGCAGCTTGAGTTGAAGATCAGAGTGAGCCAGAGTCCTGATGTCATTCACAGGACATGAAACAGTTGCTTCAAAATCACAGAATAGAATCAGAGAATACCCTGAGCTGGAAGGAACCCACAGGGATCATCGAGTCCAGCTCCTGGCCCTGCACAGACACCCCAGCAATCCCACCCTGTCCATCCCTGGCAGTGCTGTCCAAACTCTCCTGGAGCTCTGGCAGCCTCGGGGCCCTGCCCATTCCCAGGGGAGCCTGGGCAGTGCCCAGCACCCAACACCCTCTGGGAGAAGAAGGTTCTCCTGGTATCCAGCATAAACATCCCCTGACAAAGCTCCAGCCATTTCCTAAGAACACCCCAGAGAAGTGTGAGAGTTCACAGCCTTCACAGGCACTGAGAGCCTCCCAGCACCTGCAGAAGGTGATGAGGTGGAGGCTTGTCTCAATGATGGTGTTGGACTGTCAGGACACAGCAGAGGAATTACTGTTCACCCCAAGCAGCATTTGCAGTGGGTTTTTGGAAGGACAGGTGCTGTGAGCTCTGCAAAGCACACACTGCTGCTTGGGAAGTGAAACAGAAATGCCTGTCTGAGGTGACATTCCTATTCTGAATTAAAACCAATGTTATCCTCAGAGAGTCACGCCACCTGTCACACCCATTTTTTCATTCAGTGTTTTTGTCATTATTATAGTATCAGTAGGGAAGTATCTGAGCTATTCATTTATTCATTCGTTCCTAAAGGCTACTACTGGCTTACCTACATAGCATGTAACAAGTAATTAAGCATCAGAAAAAAAAAAAAAAAAGGAATGTGAATAATCAAGAACATGGAGAAGAAGTATATTAAAAAAACAACTTCTTACTCTGGCAGTAATAAATGATGGTTTCTGTAACACAGCTCAAACTCCACTGTCATGTGGTATGCAAAGTCTGAGCACAAAATTGCCTGCAAGACTGGGAGGAGATAAAAAAGTTCATCAGGTGTTGAATCGATTAGCACAAGGCATCATTAACACAGGGTCAGGGCGTCTAGGGAAGGCAGCACAGGACAGCCAGTCCTGTTGGGATTAAAAAAACAAAACAAACCAAAACAAATAGGAGTTTGAATGCAACCATGGCTGCCAAATGCTGGGTGCCTCATTGGTAAACCCACACCCTAATCAAATCCTTCATCTCCTTAATTACAGTGTATGTCTGTTCCCAGGACTATGGCTGGGATGTTCTTGTCAAATAGAGAACATGGGATACTCGGCCAGCATGAAACAAAGAGCTTAAATAAATCCCAAAACATGGAAGATTTTCCATTTATGACCCATTGCAACCACAGGTCTCAGCAGTAAGACTTAAAAATGACATGGGCCAAATCTGAGGAGAAGCTCCCAGTGTCACTTCACTCTCCTCTCCACCTGGGACACAGCTCCCTACAAGGAGATCCCAAATTTCACCCCTGCCTCATCTCACTTGCAGACTCCTGCTTAGCCTATCTTAATCAGCCTGGCAGCTCTCACAAGCCAAGGGAAGACTTCAGTTAGAGATAAGTGACAGGATTTGGCTCAAAGGACAGACTAAAATGAATTGGCACCTAGACCTGAACTTAAAACCAAACTCATTCATTGAGACTTGGAACAGTTCCTTTATGTGGAATGGGAAAAATCAGAAGCTCTTACAAATCTGAAAAACCAACAGAAACTGAAGTAGTAGCTGAAGTTTGTATTAGTCATCTGAAAGGATAGGAATTATTAACACCTTTCACACAATGCTGGCCAGACCTTTCTCCCACACCCAGCATCTCTAGCTCAGCACTCAGTTTAGACCCAATTTCTGAGGGTTTTTATCTCATGCATACACAGAATAAAACACAATCTTTACCAGAGGAAAAAAAACTACTCTTGGGACATTTTAGATCTAAGCAGCAGCCTCACCAAATTTTCACATCAAAGAGGAGAGCCTCAAAAAATAATGTTATTATTTCAATTATTCAAATCTCAGAAAATTCAGATACTCTCCCAATTCACATTCTCCTCGTGGACTCTGTAGCAGAAAAAATTGGGCCTGCCACCAGAAGCTCTACTTGTCTCCTGCCTTTCTAATCTTTAGACAAGACTAACAAGTTGAGCTAATTCATGCAGTGAAACTTATCTCAGAGACTTTGTATATGAACTAATTAAAATAAATAAAACCAGTATGGATAATGATAGAGCAAATCAAGTGCATATGAATTCAGTCAGTGACTCACTGCTCCCTTGTTTTCCCTATTGGAAAACTTGGCTTATCACCATACTGGGGTGACGATGAGTCAGGAAACTGGCATGAGCCACAAATTGCAAGGAAATTAAAATAAGTATCTACAAAATCTCTTTTTGGAGAGATTTTGGAGATTTTTGCTGTCTTTGTATGGATGTGGTTATAGACTTCTCAGTTCTAACCTCATGGTTTTCTAACTAGATAAAATCAAGAAAGGAAAAAGGCATTTATGAGTTCCAGAGACAATACATAATGATTGGGCTCTTGTTCTCAGAATCAGTTCGATGCCTTTACTTTTATAAAAGTATATATTTTAACCAAAGACATTTGAAGCATATTACCATATTCTACTGAATGCTTGACACTGCCTTATCAAGTGGGTATTAATCACTTGGAACCAGTCAAAGCACATGCAAATATTTTAACAGCACCAAACTGAGAACTAATAGTGTGCATGGCATGAGGTTAACAGTTCTAAACCCAAGTCTATGCAAGCACAACCACTCTGCTGCCACCTCACTCACACCGTGAGAACTTGCTCTGTTACACTTTCTGACACACCACCTGTGGGATTTGAGGTTTTCAGGCAGGTTGGGAACACAAATCCCATCAAAAAGCCTGGGCTATTATGTGCACTTCTGTGTACAAGGAGCTGTCTCTCTGGAGCTCATTGATATTATTTCACAACAATAAAATTAAATTCAAACTGTTACACTAAAAAAAAAATCAGAGACAAAAAAATGTAAATTTTAAGGTTGTGAAGGTGAAAGGAAGAAAGCCTCAATATTCTCTAGTTCCACACTCTAGCAAGTGAGGGGTTTTTACCCATTTCCTTTTCTCCTACAGCTATGCACATTTCTGTGACACAGGAGACTGAATGAACAACTGGCATAATTAGTGACTGATGATTTACAGCAGATGACAGCTAATTTCTTCAGTTAAGAAGATTTCTATCAAATCTGTAGAAATGTGCACTCAGATTGGACATCCTTCCAAGTGACTGCATCTGATCTTTCATTTGCATTTTGCTTCTGCTTGGCAATGCCTCGGAGCTATTTCAGAACATCACAAGCTGTCCAGGGCACATTGGTATATTGTATGTAATTGTAAGGAGCTTCCTATTCTTTTTTACCACAAAGAATGTTTTACAAAATGCATGGGAGATGCCAGATGCAGAGGCACCTTGTAGAGAGGGATCTGCAGAAGAGCAGCAGCCAGGAGCAAAGCAGCCCATCAGGGAATGTCAGGCACATTCCAGGCAGGTTTCTGCAGGGCATGACTGTCAGATTTCTCAGTCAAATAACGAAACATCCACTGTCATGGTCCTGGGCTAACAAAGAGCTCTTGTCATCAACTTCATGCCAGTGCAGGGGTGTAAGAGCACATCTTCAGTGATCCTGCACACTGATTTTCACAAGTGACTGTGCAATGTTAATGTCCACTACACAAATCTCCCTCTGTGACCTAGATCTGGACAGGCTCATGAGGCTTTAAGTGCACAAGCAGGAAAAGCTGGAATTGTCTATAGCATCTTGTCCACAGATTAAAAACTGGATAAAACTGTGATACAAACTTGGTGCTGCCACCCACTTCAAAGATAACAGGAAATCTGTAAAAGAACCCAAACCCCCACTATTTCAAGCAGCTACCTAAACTTTGTTTAAAATTCCAGATGAAGAAGCTTTTGGACTCAGCTAAAAATACTTACCCTAACTTTAATAATCCCAGAATAGCCTTTACTTGTAGACATATGCTTTAAACACCCCTGAGACTCTGCTGCTGAGCAACACAGGTAGGTTCATGAATCTGTCATCCTGCATAAAGAATCATGGAATGGTTTAGGTTGGAATGGATGTTAAAGCTCATCTTGTTCCAAACCCCTGCTATGGGCCAGGGACACCTTCGACTAGACCAGGTTGCTCCAAGCCCCATCCAAGCTGGCCTTGGACACTTCCAGGGATGGAACAGCCACAGCTTCTCTGGGGATCCTGTGCCAGGGCCTCACCACCCTCACAGCTGAGAATTCCTTCCCAATATCCCATCTATCCCTGCCCTCTGGCAGTGGGAAGCCATTCCCCCTTGTCCTGGCACTCCAGGCCCTTGTCCAAAGTCACTTCAGCACCCCTGGAGCACCTTTAGGCATGGAAGGGGCTCTGAGGTTTCCCCTGAGCCTGCTCTTCTTCAGGCTGAACAGGCCCAACTCTCTCAGCCTGCCTCCATAAGAGGGAGGATAAGAAGAGAGGATACAGCTGCTCCAAGGCCACTGTTAAGGAAGTTAATGCTTCCTTTCATCCACCTCTTTTCCCTGTTCTCCCCAGAGCACCATAATTAGGACTTTTTGGGGTCCCCTCACCCACCCTGATCTGGAGGGCACTGTGACCCCTACAGCATCTTCTCATATCCAACACACATTCCCTTCCTCCTATTCCTTCTCTCCATTCTGAGAGAAGGTTTTCAGTTAGGGAACTCTCCCATCACAAGTGCAGCAATCTGCAAGAATCCTACTATCTGCATAATGTAAATAAATCAAAAGGTCCTGTTTTATCCTCACATGCTCTGAGGGAGATGTTTTTCCCACAGATGAGGCTGAATGGGGGTACATTCCTACACACTGCCCATGTTGGTTCCTGGAACCACCTTGAGCTTTCTGTCACAAGTGTTTAAAGCAGCCACTGCAGAGCTCTAACCATGGGCATATTTTAATTTATATATGAAATATATGGAATATTATGCAGAAATGCCCTCCTGTTGGCCCGTTCCAACATCTCCCTCAGATTAAAACACCTTTGCCTGAGCACAAAGCAATGTGACACTCCTCACATGCATTTATCTCCCACAGAAACACACTGAGTGTTTTTATTTCATTCTGGGTCCTGGTCAAGCTGTGTCAGGTCACAACTGAGTATGGTGCCCAACTGTCCATTAGTTATTCTAAGCAAAGTGTCTTTAAATTCACCTCACTGACAAAGCAAGTGGCTTTGTACAGGTAATTAGTAAGAGCACACAGGTATTCAAAGATCTGTGTAGGGAACAAAAGCTTGTTAAGGAACCCACAGCTTACCCACAGCACTATTAGAGAAAATAAACCAGCTTTGGAGTTATCACAGGAGATATTTAAATGCATCGGTCTAGCTTCTTAAAATGATCTAGTAAAAAAATTTACTATGTTCAATAGGTCCATAGCTGATATAGCAAAAATCTGTGGATAAAACCTTATACCTGCATGAGGGTGTGTACTCAGATGAGAACAGGGGACCCTAAAATAAGTACGACAGCGAGGGCTTCTCCAGAACTGCAAGGAGTCAGTGGTGTGGGCATGTGGCTACAGACCAGGAAGTCCTCACAGCACAAAAAGGGCTTCTCCTGTTTTTTTAATAGAGTGTTTTATTCAGTGCAAGTTGCAGTGGTTTCTGGAGCTAAAACACCCTTCACGGCAAGGTTTTTGATATTGCCAAGCTGTACTGCCACAGGACCTCCATGAGAAGGGCTGTGGTAACAGAACAGTGATGCACACTCCTAGGTAACAGAGCAAAACCTGAATTCAACCCTGAATTAGGAGACAGGGCTCCTCTGTTCTCAATCCTGACACTACCTCACTATTTAACCTTGGGCATGTTACTTGATCATGCAAAATTTCAGAGTCTGCATTAGCCTAATGAAGATAATAACAATAATCATGTGTGTCACAGATACAGTTGGGCTTGGTTATTATGTTCTCATGAAGTGCTTGGAAGAAGCCCAGATGAAAGGGAAATTAGGAGAAAGAAAATTAATTATAAGATGTGCATCCCAAATAAAAACCAGACAGAAACATTGTTGTTGCTGTTATTAGTGGAGAGTCTGTCTTATTTAGGCCAGCTTTTATTTCTCTGTTGGTAAAGCAGACCCATTTTAACAACTTTCCATGTTCAAATTTTACTTGTAGATGGTGGGTAGGTGATAAAGGCTGCTGAGCTTCAGATACTGCAGACATAAAAGCCTTTGACTGAAGGTCTGATTTCACAGTAACCACTGCCTGTGATATGACAGGCCTACCTGTGTTTTTACTGTTGTGAGGCAAAACAAGGAACCAAAAGTTTACTACTACTCTGAAGGAAATACCAGGATTTAAGAAAAGGGAACATTTCCTGTAGCTAAACACACCATAGTGAGCATAGTCATAGTGGGAAACATTACATTGAAATTATATAACAAGCACTTAGGTATTTAACAAAAACTTGTGCAAATGGAAACATGTTTTCTACAGTGATTTTGTCTCAGGAAGTACCAAGTATTTCTCATTTAGGTGAGTATCTTTGCCTGTTCCAACATGGGAAAGGGAAACAGGGAAAGGCACAGTGATACATCTGAGCTCACATCTAACTGAGCAGCACAGCCCAGAAACAAACCTGAGAATTTCCCCAAGCCTCAGCCTGGGCTGCTCTCCCTGGGAGCTGCCTTCCTCCTCTGCCAGAGATCAAGTCTTGCTCCTCCTGCAGCATGCTAAGAGCATCCCAGAGACCCCAGAATCGCTGAGGATGGAAAAGATGTCCCAGATGATAGAAGCCAACCTGTGCCTGATTCCCACCTTGTCACCCAGCCCAGAGCACTGAGTGCCACCTCCAATCATTCCTTGGATACCTCCAGGGATGGGAACTCCACCACTGCCTTGGGAAGCTCCTTCCAATGCCTGACCACCCTATCCATGGAGAAATTCCTCCTGATGTCCACCCTGAGTCGCCCCTGGTGCAACTTGAGGCCGCTCCTCTCCTCCTGTCCCTGCTCCCTGGGAGCAGAGCCCCACCCTCCCTGGATGTCCCCTCCTGGCAGGGAGTTGTGCAGAGCCAGAAGGGCACCCCTGAGCCTCCTTTTCTCCAGGCTGAGCCCCTTTCCCAGCTCTCTCAGCCATTCCTCATATGCCTCACTTTCCAGACCCTTCCCCAGCTCTGTTCTTCTCTGGACACGCTGCAGCCCCTCAATGAATGCCAAACTTAAATTCAACATCATCCAGTGACAAATACAGTTCCAACTCTAACTTCATTGTGATACCAAATTTCATGAAATATCCCTTGGGGTATTCAGTAATGAATTGCTTAAAAAATAGATGAGTACAGGAACCTGGGAAAAAATTAATAATTGCACGTTCTTTCCAGGACACACAAACTCCTTGCTTTCACCTTGCATAGAAAGTTGCCAGGTTTTTAAAAAAATAGGGTGGTATTGAACCCTTAATTTCTCAAGAGTCAGATTTTTGAAAATTGCTGTCAGCAAGTCACCTACACCTCAATTTGTGATAATCAACAATGCAGTAGAAGAAATAAAGGACATAGCCTCCACTTGTTTTGGGAGACACTGCAAAACAGCTAAAGAAGGAGTTTCACCCCTTAACTATAAACAGCAAAAGGCTCTAATTTGTTCAGCTTCTGCTCATGAAATGTGCATTAATTCCTTAATGATAGGTGCACCTTGGAGTCAGGACAGCTAATCACTAGATCAGGAGCTAACCACAGTACAGGGCTCAGAGAAGCCCACATCTTTTTCAAAGAAAGCCTTGGCAGGTCCCACAAGCCAGTTCACAGCAAGTTTATAGCAAAAGGTTATTTCCTAAAAGTAAAACTAATTATGCCTGTTTTTCTATGGCTTTATGCTTGAGACAGCAATCTCCAAGCTTTTTCAGAGGTGGTGGATATTTAAAATCTTCTGCCTTTGTGGTTTCTTTCACACCTCATAAACATTAAACTCATGTTACAGGGACTCCCTCCTTTCCCTGGCTCCAAATGTCTATGAAACCTCCAGCAGTACTGTATCATGAAGAAGTCTTCCTTCTAGTGTGGCCAAAACTGCCAATGGATTAAAACAGTTAGGGAGGGGGGGAATAATGAATAATCCAGAGAGAAACCAATTTACAAAATACTCTCTGTTTAAAAGGAACTGCTTCAATTGCAATTCATGTCTCCATTTATTGGAATGGCTGAAGTTTTTTTATATTCTCTCCCATAGTGACCTTCCTGTTTCAGAACAGCCATCTGCATTACAGGTCCAGAGTCAGCCACAGCAGCTCCCCCTCTCCATACAGAAGCAGTATTATTACACTGCATCTACAAACTTGGAAATGTGTGCATTATCCCTTGTCTCTTACAACTCTCTTCTGTTAATCAACACTGTCAGTCATTTAGTAAGATAAACACCACATAACTTTGGTGGTGGTTGGCTTTTGGGGTAGTCCCTAACTCCCATTCCTTATCTCAGGAGTTATGTAAGAAGTAGAAAGCTGTTAAATCTTCAGAGATAATCAAGATCAGTCACAGGTGCTGCACACAAGGAACACAGAAATAAAGCAAACAGAATCTTTCCCTGCCTCCCCCACCCTTCTTTTGCACAGAAATACCTAAACAGCTGAAGAGATGGGGTCAGGAAGAATATGCTTAGCCACCAAATGGAACACAAAAGGCAGAGCTTTGATGAAGAAGCCTGTTGGTGTCTTGTGAACTCCCTTTCTCACTGAGAGAAGAAAAAGAAAAGATCCATTTCAAAAGTAAAAGGCAACTCAGTCCTAAATCGGGACAGTCCGTAATCCACACACTGGTCCTGCACTTCAGTCACTGGTATTAAAGTCACTTCTTTCAGGAAATACATCAATCCTTTTGTTAATTTATTCTTGAGTTAGACATTAAGCAGAAAATGAAGCACCTGAGTTGTATGCCCATTAGAATGCTGCATAATATATAGGGAAGGAAATAAAAATAGTGCCAGTCTGAAGCAAAAGGGAAAAGCAGCCTCAGTGCTGTTTGGGTATTGAAGGCAATGCACAGTATAGCAAAATGCTTGTGTTGTCAGTAAATTTACAGTAATTGAGTAAATGAGGATTCAGGAAGTACTGAGCAAACTCTGAGCACCAAAATTGATACCATCAGATAAAGTCATTGCTGGATATAAGAAACTCTATGTCAAGCATTCTGCTGTTGGACGTGGAGAGCAGGCTTAAGATCTTGCCTAATTGTGGCGTGTCCCACAGACTTTATCCTGCTCCTGGCTGGAATCATGCCTGCCTCCAAGCACCCTCATGGTGCATGAGGGGTTTGCTGGGCTGTAGAGCACCTGCTGGCCCCTGCTCACATCAGTCCTGTCGCTCTGATTTTCAACCTTCTGATGTTTTCATTCTTGTGATGGAGTTTCTCACACTGCTTTTTGTAAACATACACATTTTTCTAACTGTCTTTTCATTTTTTCATTCTTTCTCCTCAGAGGAGAAAGGTTTGATGGACTTTGTCATTAACCTGTGTGGTTGGAGAGGTGGTAACTTCACCTTCCAATCGATGGTCGTTCCCAAAACTCTATATAATATGAAAATCAAAATAAAACGTTCTTCTTCCTTGCCTTCTCTCAACTGTGACTCTGCTGTGTCTCTGCGATGCGCGTTACGCAGAACTGTCGTTAGTGCGACGCAGTCCCTCTGTGGTGAACGAGGAGTCTGCTCTGGAGAGAAGAGCAGAACACACCGTGGTGCAGGCACAGTCCCACTGAACATGTTTGAGCACATATGGGCAGCAGGAGGACCTGACAAGATAGACAGGTGAGCTGCCCCAGCACAAAAAGCTGCTTTCAAACAGCCAAAGCCAAGCTAGCGAGGGCGCTTTCAAGTCAGTCCAACATCCCGCCGTGAGTGCCACCCAAGGCAGCAGATCTGGGAGCAGGTCTGAACAGGACCCAGGTGCCCCCAGGAGGGATGGGTCTACCCAGGGAGCTGCAGCATTCCTCAGCAGCCTCCGCACTGGAATGGTGTTCAGCCGGGGCCCCAGAAGCAGTTTATTCTCTAAGCTCTTCCCCGCAAGGTATTGGGGATGATGGAAATGAAAACAAGAGAAAATTAATCTTTTTATTAATTTAGAAAGATGCAATTCATGACTCATAGGGAGCTTGTATAAATAATGACATTGTTTAAATCTTATTTGTAATTATACTTAAAGCCAGAGACTTTCAAAGCTGCACTGAGAATAAGGCATCCAACTGTCTAATTTATTGTTATTTTAAGCAGGTACTGTATGCCCAAATTCCCTTGGCAGATTATATCTTAGCTTAAGTGTTTTGCTAGAGGTAATTTTCACATGTTCATGACAGCAGCAATGAGAGGAAGGAAATCAAACAAAAGAGAATTCCATCTATGTCATCCAATTTCTTCCTCTCTCTGGCAAGCCTGGAAGTGCTTTGTGCATGACTGAGAAGCTGCACATTCCCTGGGCTCCACCTGGTTTGGCAGGGAAGAGAAAGTGGAAGTGAGGAAGGACCAAATGCAAGTGGTTTGGGAAAAGAAACAAAGCAATAGGCTTTCTTTATTTGCCAGGCAATCTTAGAAAAATGAAGAACTGCTCTTTGTGCTACTTCTCATTCTATGAGGCACCTGTTCATTCATTACAGCAATGGTAATAAGGAACACAAACTCACAAGTAGATCACCTTGAAAGTCTTGTTCAGACTGCTTCAGACTCCTGCAATCCCCAACCATGGACTTATATTTAATAAGGATCAAAAAATATGTATAGAAAACTAGAAGTTACCAAGGGGAAAATAATTTGTGCTAATGCATATATAAACCTCTGGAACAGCAATCTGCCTAGGAAATTAGTCTTACTAACACCTTGCCTGAAATACCCATGGCATGCTTGGAGGGCACCTGGTGATCCTCAAGGAAATTGATGCAATTTGGAGGACCTGTCATATAGCTGGTTGATCTGGAAAAGTTGGACAGAGAACAAAAATGGTTGGAGAAGTGCCTAACATGTATCTACTGCTTTCAAATACTTATCACAGTGCTGCACTTGTTGCATGAAATCCCAGATGTAGCAAACACAAGGAAAATTATCAGCCTCCTAATATATATAACTGCTAGTAGCCAGAAGGATCACAGCCACCCATTTATTCAGAACAGAAGTTGGACTGGGAAAGAGTTACCATCCATCTTTCCTCAAGACACTGCTTTAACTGTGAGAAATTCCTATAGGTAAGTATAATCAAATCCTAAAATCCTATATTTACTAGGACTGCAGGATATATATTATATATTCAGAAAAATTATACCCTAAATCAATTTAACTTTCTTCTTTCCCTGCTACTAGGAATCTGGAGTGCTTCTCCCAAAATGAAGAAACTTGCCTTTCATATCAACTCAAATTGCCATGCAAATTGCCAACAGATTTCATTTTTTATTTTTCTCCTGCTCATTTTGTTCCCACTTTGTGATGGAACTGACACTGAGGAATCAGAGCGGCTCCTTGCACACTGAAACTGAAACCAAGTAGAGCAGGTTTTCCTTCTGTGGTCATAAACATGATCAGCAGTTTGACTTTTATATGGCCATTATTTAAAAACACACACACAACCTTTTCCAACCTGAAACTGACTTTCAGTTTCTTTCTTGACTTAGCTGTGTCCCTATCAGTGTCTGCTACAGGTAAGAAAATACAGCTTGATATCTTCAATGGCAGAGACTGAGAAATCTCTTGCAATTAATGCATTTTAAATGGCTATAATTTCAGAGAACACCATTAATTCACCTCCTCAGACGTGGGGTCACAAACTGCTCTTCCCTCTCTTCTGATACACTAAGGGCCCAGAGGAGGGCTGCAGATATTGAGGGACAATAGACATTAGATGTTAAAAAAATTCAAGTGTTAGAAATGACAAAGACATTTATCAAATGCAGACACACTCCATCCTACTCCTACCTTCTTTTTTGTGTAATTTCCTCCTTTTTATATTGTTATTAATGCCATTTTTGGGGAAAGAGGTGGAAAAATATTCACCTCAAGCACACCACCCCAGGATACATCAAAAAGAAAAGACTGCATAAAACATCTATAGACATAAGGTTCCTGCTGTGTGCTGGAGGCAGAATACATTGCCATTCAGCTAAATGATGCAATAGAGAAGTGGAGAAAAACTACAGAAATTGCTCTGAAAACAAAAACAAAAAACTGCTTTCCCGGAGCTATCATCGGGTTTACTTGTCAGATCGGATGCTTTTTTTCTATGCTCCATTCAAATGCAAAGAAAATGCTTGAGGAAAATTGCTAGTTCTGATATTTACACCCTTCACATATGCAGCTGGAATGAGATTTCTGCCGTGGTGGAGCAGGAGCATCAACAAAATAGTCTAAGCCTAATGGCAGTCACACTGCAAGCACTATTTAAACATATGCAAAGGATTTCTTGATTCTCTGCTACATATTTTCTAGTAAACTTCATGCTTATATAATTTTTAAGTACTTATTTTTACAGCAAATTTTAGGAAAATGGGCCAACTCAGTGTAAGTTGAGTTTGAAAGTAGAACTGGAGGAAGGAGGTTAATAAAAGTAGATGGTGGAATCTGTAGATGTGGAACTTGAGGACATGGTGACCTTGGCAGTGCTGGGAATACAGTTAGACTTGATGATCTTAAAGGTCTTTTCCAATCTAAACAATTCTATGATTCCCTAAGAAACCTCCCCACTCCAGCAAGGAAAGCAGAAGCTTCACAGAAGTTCCACATAAGGCAAATCTTTCCTGAGTCACCAGCAAACATTTGTTGTGTTTTAGTTTCCATCTGACAGCAGCACACGCTCTGCCTCATGCCATGGCTTTCCAAGGAAGCACTTACAGAATCAAACCAAATTTTTAGAGAAGTAGGATTTAAGAAATGCCATCTCCTGTGAAATTTGGCATTCTCTTTAAAACAGCTGTTACTGAATACTTTAAGACTAAGCTCTACAAACCCACATGGTTGTACAAAAAAATCCCCCAAACAGGAAAAAAACAGGCTTCAAATCCAGAATATAACTCTGTCACATCCAAAAGCTATTTATCTCTAAGTTTCATAGCAAAATTGAAAGGTTTACTCATTATAGTGGCCACGGTTGTGGCAATTACTATCTGTAGGGTGTAAATTTCCATCAGACATCAGCAAATATTTTTTTGTAAATAGAAAAATGATGATTCCTGACACAAAAATCTTGCTCAGACACAAGGCTAGAGATTAACAGAGACACAAATGAAAGGAGAATACAAGAAAACAAATACCCTCTGACAGGTATCCAGAGGTTTAGGTTGGATATTAGGAAAAAAGTCTTCACTGAAAGGGCTGTCCAGCCCTGGCACAGCTGCCCAGGGCAGTGGTGGAGTCACCATCCCTGGAGGGATTTAACAGATGTGAGGATGTGGCATTTGGGGACAAGGGTTAGTGCTGGGGGAATGGTTGGACTTGATCTTGGACATCTTTCCCAACCTAAAGGAACCTGTGATTCTATGCTGATCAACTCAAGGCTCTTTTTTTATAATATAACTGCTGCAAAAGAAACTCTGTGTTTATAGAGCTACAAGTAAATAAAATCCTCTGCCTTTTGCTTTGTTAACAAAATACTACCGTGCCTTAAGATGTTGTCTGGGGTTTTGCCCCCACAAAAATTTAATTGCCTAATCTTTCTTATCCGATCAGCACAGTGTCCCAGTACTTTGCTTATCAGCTGCTTATTCCCAGAAACCTGCCCTGCCCTGATCCTCTGACTGCTGCTCCCCAAGTCACCTGCCAAAGCAACTACTTGTGGGGCCATGCCCAGAGTATGGAGGGAGCAAAGTTACCTGGAAGGGAAAGGGAAGAGAAAGGGGGATGTATGTTATTGCATAACTTTCCCCTCCCTGCAGAAAACAATGACTGATTTGCCTTATAAGACTAACTCCTGCCTACAAATATTCCAGAATGCCTTCAGGAATGACCAAACACATTATTCTAGCTGAAGCATGTCCTAATCCTCACCTCCATTTCTCCAGCTAGATACAGGCTGGTTCCAGAGCCTCCTAAAGTGCTCTGAGTTGCATCAATTTCCTCTTCAAGTCCTTTATATCAACTGATAGGTTCTGAAACACATCCATTTCTGTCACAGTGCAGGTATTTAAAAGCCCTCCACCAACATATTTTACTTACAGCCCTTGCCCTCTTTCTCCCTTTGACACACACACACACACTCAGAATAAGCAGGGAAAGCTTCCTGTTTTAATGCACACTTCCATCAGTTGCAAACAAGAGGTGCGAAAAGAAATTAGGCATGCAAGTCAGCTCATTCACAAATTAACTGCCTATTCATTTGCAGGAGCACTGGAAGGCCCTGCCAAATAACAGGAGGTGAGCAGCAGTGCTTTTCTAGCAGCCTGGAAACAACTGGAGCAGGTAGATGACAGATACCTCCATTTCTCTGAGAAGCCATTTCAGGATCGACTCCTCCTGGTTGCTGTTCCAAGTTTCCAAGCACAAGGCAGACATCAGCATCATCACCAACACTACTATTAATGACAAACAACTAACTTACAGGGCCACTGTGGGTACAGACTATTAGGGAGGAGTTTTTATGTGCCAGAGAGCCTTGCTGTGCTAGGTGGGAAAGCAGAGCCAGAGAGGCTGTCCTTAGTTATCCCAGGGCATCCAGCAGGTCTGAAGCATGGTCTCCCTGGAAGGGCCACCTGTGTATTCCATGTGTGCCAGCTGAAGGACCTGACATGACTGAGCCTCTCCTCTCTCCTTCTTACCCTTGCTGTCCTGCTGCCAGGGTGCAGCAGCTGAAGAGCACAGAGACTTCTGCAATAGCATCTGCCCCTGTGGTAATACAAACAGCAACACTTCATGCCAGTGCCCAAAACCAAGCTTGAGCTCTCTGTCCCTTCATCCATTTATCCTAGCACAGGAAAATAAAGTAGTAAAATCTAGATCTCAGTTGTACAATACAAACACTCTGCAACTGCCCTGTATTCACACTAATGTAAAGACACTTGAGCCCAGCTATTTTCCTTCCAAACTTGACATTACTCAAAATTGATCAAGATATGTACATCCTTTCCTTTCTGAAACTTTTTGACCCAAAATAAACATTTCTCTTTCACAATTAAATGTCTTTATAGAAACCCACTACTAACATTTCACAGCACATTTGGAAAATAGATGCTTGCAGCCTAGCAAGTAATTAAATTGCACACTCTTCTTTCATGGAATTCCAGCATGTGGTTTTGCCTTCTCTCCATCGCTGGGCCTGCACAAGAGAACACTGCAGGCCCATATTCTGCTTCATATTAATCAACTAAAACCCCATTAGTTTCTTGAGGAGCAGATAAAGATGGTCAGCCTTATCACTGAGGGCTGCCAAGGGCAGAGAGACTGAGGTAATGAAAAGCCAGTGAAGGAATCCATGCCTATAGCTAGGGCACAGGTGATCTATGTGCTAAGCAGAATTCCAGTCTCCTGACATAACCAGCACAACAGTGCCCTTAACTGCAATTCCTAAGTGTAAATGGAAACAGTACATAATTACTGTATAACCAAAGAGCCTTCCCCAGGCACTTCAGATTCAGGACACATCCATGACAACTTTAGTAAGCATCAAGACTTCAGTAAATTTTAGAGCTGAGCAGAAAAATAAAAATACCAAGAGCTGAAAGTATCTTTGTACTTCGAGACTGATCTCCATCCACAGCTTCAGTTACCTCATAAGCCCCTGAAGATCTGAATAGCTGGTTAATTGCATTTACTTGTCATGTCCTCTTACCTGAGAGATCCATACTAAGGCTATGAGAGTAGTAACAGTCATAACAACAGGAGATGCCAAGAGGATAAAACTGATGTAAAAAGCAAACAACAAAGTAAGATTAAATTTCTTTGGACTCCTAAAAAAAACCCAAACCCAACCAAAAAAAAAAACAAACCCAAACCAACAAAACCAAGATGAAACCGAACTGAAACAATGAAAACCAGATCAAAGTGCAACTCATATCCATTTCTCTTTTCATGTCAGCATTTCAAGCTCTGAGATTTGATAAAAAATTATATATTCTTTCAGTTTATGACATAACAGTTAAACATATGGCATAAAATTAAGAGACTAGGTGCTAGCTGAACCTCAAAGCACGTAGCTAATGACTTCAAACCAGCCAAAGGCTCATAGCAATAGCTGATCCTTCCAGCAGCTGATAGGAATTATAGAGCAGGGCACATTATTTGGAAAATTCTTGGATTTTCCATAACAAATGCCTCAGAGTTGTTCCCACAGTATCTTGATCTCACATACTGAAGTACTGCAGAAGAGGACAGCCTGTTTCTCCAGCACACCTTTCTGCTGGATGGTTACACTGCTTTCCAAAGGGTACAAACTTTACAGCTGACACCCAACCCAGGTGCTGCCTCCACACTCACAGCAGGCTCATCCTCACTGCTTTCCCAGGGCTTTCTGTCCCACCAAACCCAGAGCTGCTCATCCTCCCTGCAAGGCAGGAGCCTCCACCTCCACCAAACACAGCAAAGCCATGCTGAAGAGTTTAAAGTGTTCGAAATTCCAGCTCAAAAAGAGAGAGCTGCCCGTGGCCAACATTTCTAAAGGCAAAATTACAGCATGCAGGAATTACAGATCTGCAGACAAACCAGCAATTTGTGAGGAATCCAAGTCACCAGAAGCGACAAATTAGGACCACAACACTAACAAAATTAGACACAGTCTCCTTTTAACCTCATCTCTATTTTAAGAGCGCTTTTTTTTTAAAAAAAAGAGGGTTTGTATTTATTTTGTTGTTAAAGTTTCCATGAAATTGGGCTGAGACTGTTTAAGAACAATGTTTCTCCATCATTTATTCTCTTTACCTTAGGATGTGTAAAATTATGCCCATGCCTGTACAAGGAGGAGCCATTGAACAGTGACAGAGTCACCCAGCAGAAATAAAATCCAGTAGCCACATGAAAATTTCCATCATCTTTGCAAGCATGCTGCTTGACTGGAGGCTGTCAGCTCTGGGATTTTTTTTTAGGTTCCCTTGTATTCTTCAGTCTTCTCCCAACTGGGGACACTACTGGAGCCAAAGGGCAGCTCTTTCCCAATGTGATTCTCACTCATCTACATGTCAATAGACTGAACCATGGAAAAACAAAACAAGAACCAAGCCAATTTCCACCCGCTCCACTCAATAACAATAAAATCACACAACAGCATCTTTAAAGCCATGCCTGTTCATTTGGATAATTACTCTAACAGCCCATCTAAGCACAGCCTCAGCACTGTCCCCAATGGAGAGACCATAACCTCAAGGAGAAGGAGGAAACAGCTCATCTGCTGAACACAATGTTCGGAAATGTGAGGTGAACATTCCTCACCGCAGCAAGAGGAATGTTCCCACCCCACAAAGAAAGGGTTCATATTTCATATATTTTCCATTGTTTGAGCTTGCTTGTACATAAGCAACTACATTTAGCAATTACCAATGGGAGAGACTGAGCAGCTAAAAAGATGATCATGTTTTTACCAATGCAACAGCAGAATCAACGAGGGAGGCTGCACCCTGTTAAGTTCCACTAATGTTCTCCAATTCCAGCAGAGAGCCACCCTTCCATGGGTACTGTTACCTGTAACACTCACTCACAGGATGTGCATCAGCTGCTGCACAAATGAAAATTATCCAGCACATGAAAAGTTATCCTCAGTGGGGGGGCTGTAGCAATGAACTCCAAAGGAAGCCAATCACCCCTGTTTAGTGCTTAGTCTAAGCAGGGCTCAAATAAAGATCCCCTGCACTCATCCTGTCTCACTGGTCTTCAGTTGTAGAAAGGGAGTGGATACACATCTGTATGGAACCAAAGAATTCCGGATTGAAACAAGCCAGTACATTGAAACATAAATTATTTCAATGAGATGGCTCCGTGACATAAGGAAATACCCTGTAGGTAGTGATGGAGGCAGTGGTTTTGGACTGGTTTGTCTCCAAGGAGTTCATCAGGCAGTGAAGAGCACAGAAGAAGGACTTGCACAGCCCTGGCAAGTCTCACAGCCTGGTGCCTGTTCCACACTCATGTGCTGCTGCATCTCCACCCTGCCCAGACAGCAGCTGCTGTGGCTGGCACGAGGTCCTGCACAGGGAAAGGGCAGCAGTCTTGTACTCCAGGGAAGGCACAAGGCCCAAGGATCTCAAAAGAAACAGCAAGAAAGGCTTTACCAACCTACAAAGGGTTTCAAAGAGAAGTCTGCAGTGTTGCATGAGTGACTGCTCCAGCTCGAATGACACAGCATCCTCACACAGTTATCACTGCCCAGCAAGTGCTGCCTTTATGTGTTTAACAGAAACCTCCTAACACAGCCTGCTCTAGCTTTCATTATATGCTCTGAAAGCACTCTTCTACTGGACCCTTACAAAAACAATGCCGAGTCTTTATGGACAAAGACAAGCTTTAGAAGGCTGGCAAGGAATTAAGTGTCCTTAAAACTATTAATTGGGATGGAAGGCACAGGGGACGCTTATCAGTACAGGCTGCTGGCACAGGAGGTCACAGCAGCAGCCAGACACGGCAGGTGCAAGCGATGAAATCCCTGTGCACATTCTGGAGGGACAGCTTCAAACAGAGCTGCTCTTCTCTGCCGTGGCTGCTGCCGCTGCTGAATTTGATTACACACGAGTGAGAGCCGGGGGCAGGGAGGGAAGGAAAGCAAAGACAGGAGCCAGGACCCTCTGGGCACCCATGTGGAAGGTACCGGGCGCCCGCAGCTGCGGTCTCAGCACAGGGCTCCGAGCAGGATCTCCGTGAAATTACAGGGGCACCAGACAGCTGACACGGCACGAGCCTCTGGGAGACACAAAACGACTTGCTTTCCCCTCAGCAAACCACATGCCGCAGAGCAATTTGGACTGGGAAGATGCTGGTCTGGATTTAAAGGGAAACGAATCTGGTGAAAGAAACAGGTCCCAGAGCAGGAGGGTCTGCAGTCCCTCTGCCAGCATCCCTCACACACACTGTGACACTTCATCCCTAGCACTTGTAGGTGATCCGTTCTTTCAGCTTCCCACCAAACCAAGGCTTTTACTATCTGGCTTTTTAAGAACTGCCAAGAGACTCTTTTGTAACTATAATCTCTAACCTAAAATTATCCAAAGTGTGCTCTTGCTTCCCTCTAGCCCTGAAATCTTATAGAAGCCTGAGACTGTTCCTTTAAAAGACAGAATCATTCAGTCTTTACTGAATTCTGGGTTAAAAGGAAAAAAACCCAAAGCAAAAAACCCAGAGTCCAGAATAAGTTCCTCCAGACTAAGCCCAAGAATATCACTAAAGAAGAAAAACTACTCTTGTTGGGATATTTAGACACAAGATATTTTTAAATCTACCTTAAAATTGTTATGACACTACCTACCAGAGTCTAATTATACTTTCATAATTATATGTATTAATATCTAAAGTGTGTAATTACAAAGGAGCCAATATATTTTAGAAGCACCATACTCATAAACCTATATTTTTTTAAATAGAAACTTTCTGCATGACTGTAAGATCTGTATTTTAGTTCTCCTGTCTTGATGACTCAATACTAGTAGAGGCAACTGGAGTCCACATGTCTGAATGGAAGCTGCAGAGATCTTCTATATTATGTCAAAGGCATTGATTAAAAAAAACCCACCAAAACCTTGCTCCTGCAAAATAAAAGAAACACCTGAAAACAGTGGAGAAATAAAATAAAAAATAAATAANAATTAATAATAATAATAATAAATTTTCTTCTTAGCAGCTTTCTTCATTAAAGCAAAAGCTTTTATGCATTTGTTTTAATCTACAAAGAGAACTGGAGCATTGAAAAATAGACGCCTTGCCAGCCAAAAGGGTGATTAATGGAATTCACAAACATCTTAATTATCAGATCAGTGATACAAATCTACTAACTAGTGGTGTCCACACCATGGCTGAGCCTGCCTGTTGTTTTCTGGCAGTCTCTGGACAGAGACCACAGGCAGAACATCTATGACTGCCTGCACAACCAGAGCTCTCCCACTGCTGGGCTCATGCTGTACACAAAAACCTCTTCTGCAGTTAACAGTGGCGCAGGAAATCGCTCCCACTCAGGACTGAAGTGGTTTGTGCTTCAATTGCTCAAGTCTGAGTGAATAAAACCAAACACCATCAGGTTACAAAGCCCAGTAATTTCTAAATGGTGATGAACATATTTCCCATTCATGTAGAAAATGAGAAGGGATGGTATAATAGAACTTGACTAAATATTTAAATCAGAAATGTTAAATCCTGATTCAGATTTTTTGCATGTGCTTACAGACAGAGATCTTTCTCCAGCCACTCACATAACTTCTGGTTTTATTCAAACATCAGCTCCACTTCTAATTTATTCTTGTTAAGTGGCTTTCAGCAATGCAAGTGATTTAAATGCGCACTTGAGAGGAAAATGTAAGCTTGCAATAAGGTGCAGTTTGACATTTAAACCATTACATATTTTTGAACATGAGTACAGAAGCATTACTAATTTTGGCTACTTCCAGATAGAAGTTTAAAAAGCACGATGAAATGCAGATCAAAAGTGATTTACCTCTCTTTTCTCCAGCAACCGTTGCAACTCTCTTGATTCAGAGTCCAAAAACTTGAAAATTTTGGTAGCTTTGTAGCAACATAAAGTACTCCCACTGCACCTTCAATAGCTGACAAAAATGTGCCTTAATACTACATGCATCTCAATACACCTTTAAGAACAAATGGAATTTTAACTTGACTTGAAAAAGTGTTTTAGCTTCTAAGAGTGCCATTTCTCTGATGCCCCCAACTCCAGCAGCTTAAGACCCAAAACTTAAGTCATGGAAGGTCTGCCTTCATGGGTGTTACTGGAAATATATATACATATATATATACACATATATATATATATACAT
>VXAX01006969.1:425666-435858 GCA_013399835.1 Leptocoma aspasia | reverse complement strand
TACATACATACATATATATATATATATAGAAAACAGTGCACCACCTTCCAAAACTGGCCCCAGCTTACAAAGTAACTGAGCAACATTCATTTAGGCCCAGCTGGAATTGCCAACATGTAAGAGGTGAAAATTTTGACTACTTAAAAATACATATTTCATGAAGGAAATAGCAAGTGACCCTAAACTTTAGCAGATCTGCCAAGACCCTTCTATAACAAAGTAATGAAGAGAACTCATTAATTTTATTGCTTTTGCAGCTCTTCTGTACAGTTCAAGGTACACCCCAGAGCCAAAAAGCACACAGCAACAGATGCTGGGGAGGTGTTGCTAACTGCTCCTGAGCATCCAGCATCTCTATACGTGTAAAAAGGAGATTAAACAAACACAGAGGTAAAGGAAATAAAGCTGGTTATTTCCTCAATGACTAAGAAATGCTGTTGGAGAGAAGGGCAAGGGAGGAGAGCAGGAGAAATACTCACTATGTGGGGCACCAGTGGCTGAGTGCCCAGTGGCTCCCAACAACCTCATGTTCTGACCAGTGACTCAAGGTTTTTTGTTAGGGATTGAGTAATTGCTTGTGCAGTCTGTATGTAAGTGCAGATGAGCAAAAGCACCATGATTCCTCTCATTTAGAGGGAAAAAAAAAATCTTCCTTGTCTTAATACCGGTTGGGAACAAAACACGCAAACACCACATATTAACTGATCGTCAGAAGCTTGGGAACCTCAGCACATTGCTCTTAGAGTCAAAAATCAATGATTGGAAGCCAACACTTGGCATTTTCTGTACCTTGTTATAGGAAAGTCATAATGGAGAGATTAATGTTTGCCCTTCCAAGCACTATTACTCAGGTACTTTGGTACTTCTGAGTTACAAATTCCTGGAAAATTGCAAAGGAAAAAAAAAACCTCATATCCTAATAGTATTACATTAAATAAATTTTTTGTCCTCTGTCTTCTCTTCCCCATGAGAAAAGGAACTAACACAGCCAAGATGGAGCTGATCAGGAACTGTCAGTTTTAATCAGAGCTCTGTAGCTGTCAGTCACCAGTGGCCCTTGGGTATTTTGTTTCCTGAATATATAAAAGATTGTTATCCTGAAAGTTAGTCAGCATTTCTGGCTGCTAGACGGAAATAACAAGACTATTAGAAATGTTTTAACACTGGTATAACTGCAGCAGTATTTGAGTTCTAATAGCTCAGCACACCAACACAGGCAATGACCCCTCTTTATGAGCCACACTAGTGCAATAGAAATAATTTCTCCTTATTGCATAGTTTGTACAGTTGGTATTTATTAATAGTGTTGCAATTCTGTATTAATTATTATTTAGCACTGAGAACACACCTGAAACTGCACAAAATTAGTGCCTGGCCCAAAGTGCTTAAGCAGCTCTGATTCAGCATCCCATAAGCAACATTTCATCCACCAACCTGCTCAGGGACTAAAGCCTGGACAGCAGTGGCACTTGGTCAGCTGATGTCACATCAAATTATTTACATCCTACAGCTTGGGACAGCCAAGCCCCAGTGGGTCTGGCTGGGGCAAAGTTTACAAGCACCAGTCTGTTGGAAAAAACCACCCAACACTAAAGGCAATGTGAAAATGAGAATACAGTATCTTATGGAAAATTATTTCAAAAGAAATCCCGTCATAGTCTCCCATCTTCAAAGGAAAAGTCTCACTGAAGAGGAACAGAGCAAGAGCACACAGTGATTTGTGAACTTCCCAAACTGCCCACCTGGTAGCAAAGCTGTACTAAAGCAGCTGCCTAAGCCAGGATTAAAAGCAAAACTGCCAAGGTCATCACCACCACACAGGCACAAATCATGAAATGCAAACGTGACAGGCAGAGAGAAGTGAAAATCGCAAATCAACAGCAGGGCAAGCCCCCCCCTCCTTCAGATCCATACTGCTTTGTTGGCAAACCCTCCTGAAGGATCACTTCTCTGAAATGAGAATATGCAGAGAGCACAGATCAGCAAATCCCAGGACAGCCATGGGAATCAGAGTTAACCTTCAGGCAGGTTTAATTCAGGCCCTGCAGACTTCACACAGACATGAGTCCTGTTGCCACTGTCAGTTCACCCATTTTTGTTGTTTTCCATGTTGCCAAGAACACAGAGCTGTATTCTAAGACAATAATGATATGTTACAAATACAAATAGAGAAAATAGGAAGCTATGAGACAAATAATTAACTGTAAGCTATTATTTACATAATTATTGGCAGAAGACTGAACAAGGAGTAAGATGGATTACTGCAGTTTTGGTTCAATGCAGGCTTAAAATAAAAAAAAATTAAGCAAAAAAATCATCACATGCCAAGGCTGAAAGGATTTTCATTCCAGCATGGGGTTCTCTCACTCTGCTAGCCAAGCTCCAAGCTGCTACTGCAGCTATTCTCCAGATAAACACTGATCTTTTCCCCTTGCTCTTCTGTTCAGCTACTGCAGTTGCTGGCCACCAGCAGAAGTATTAGAAACATATTTTTAAAAAACCCAAAAAAAAGAAACAAACAAAAAGTCTCCATAGGAGATAATATTGCTCACCAACAACATAACCCTGTTATATTCATATTGCTCAAGCCTGAACTTAGGACAGGCAAGGCATAAAGCCTAGTTTTTCTTCTGTATTTCCCTCCCTTCTCTAAAGCTAAATCTGTTCTATGATTTCCGTTGTGGTAGGAAATCAGTTCTGGAGAAGGAGGATTGATACTTATCCCCTCAAAACCAGAAGTACAGAATAGGTGGGAGCAGCTATGCTGTTCTCATGACATGCTCCATTGCTGTCTAGAGGGTTCAGCCTGACAGAAGAATTCCACTCCTTACTCTGTCATTTTACATAGCCAGAGATAACCCGCTGGCTCCAGCCATGCCTTGTGCAGAGGCTTCCATGAAACACACAGCACCATGAAGAGTGGAAAGAGCCACCAGAGCATCCTGAACAGCTCATTCAATAGCCTTCCAAAAGTAACCTTCAGCCACTCCTGACTGGTGACAGGTCCAAAGCCATGACCACAAGTGGGAAGGATTCCACATCCCTTCAGTCAGCCAGGATCCCTTACATTCTCACCCTCCTGATTATTTATATACTGTTGTAAAACCAGGAGCACGGATATTAGTGCTCCCTCCCTTTCACTTCCTTTCCCTGCAACCTACAGAAATAGCTGGGTTACATCAGACAAAAACACACACAAAATAACAATGAAAACAGATGTCTCAAGAAAAGATGAATTGCAGGGTGAGGGGCTTTACAGCACCCAAGTCAAAGGGGGCATCTAGTAGTTAAGAACCCAGTAGTAATGACTGGGGGATTGTTGTTTGGTTTGGGTTGTTTGGGGGTTTCTTTCTCTTATTTTGCCCCTACCTGTCTCAGATTTGCCTCTTGATTTTCAGACCAAGAATTTCAGACTAGTTCACCAAAAATGAAATGTACAGGAGAGGTCCATGCCAAGAGCTGTACTTAAACTTCTCTGGAAACCATAAGGTGTTGTTCACCTCACACCTCTCTGGGCTCTGAGCCCAAGCCCATTATGCTCAGCTCCCATTCACTTCCGTGGCCCCTTAGGCACCTCACAAGTTCTTTGTAGAACTCATTTTGCACACAAATTATTCTTTTCCAGAACACCCATCACCCTACATCCGTAGTGCCAATTTCCACAAAACTCTCTCAGCCAGAAGGGCACAATCCTCCTTTATCCATTTCCAACAGACATCTCCATCCTTTCTCCTGTGATGCTCATCATGTTGGGAAGATGCTGTTTGTAAACTCTTGCTGAAAGCTGCCTTTTCTTCCCTCAAATCCCTCCTCACCCCTCGGCTATACTGCCTACCAAAAAGCAACATCTGCTCATCTTCCAGGGCCCCTCCCACTGATCAGTGCTGTCTCTTGTGTCCCTCTGACTCTCCATCCTTGGCCTACAGCTCTCTGATATAATCTGGAGATATGGAGATAAATGTGGATTGTCAGTACTTTGGGTGCACCACCTTACTCCATAGAAGCTGCACAACAATGTCCTGGTCTATAATACACAACAAGCAATGATGATGCCAACAAGCAACTCAGAAGAGTTCTGATCTCTGGAGTTCCTAATTTTTATCTGTCAAATAAAATCATGGTTTCCTATTGAATCTCCTGAAGAGGTACCAGGAGCTTTTTCTGATAGTTATAAGGAGCCTCAAGACCTTTACAAACTTTCTTTGATGTAGGTGATACATTATAACACCTTTCAACCACAAGTTCCTCAGCAATTGAAATACTAAGTAAGAGATATGGGATTTTGTATTACAGGAAAAGTCACCAGTTTTAACAATATCTGTTCAAATTTATAACCCACCATGCTACATCATCAGCAGCTTATTTGCTTCTCATGCACAGTGTACCAGAAAAATGAAGAGTAAATGTTCTCAGTTATTCCCATTTATTATACAAGTTGAGTGATAGAATTTAACCCTTTGCAGCTTGGTATGGTATTTGAAAAGTCTGAAGGAATGGTTACAGATCTCCCACACTTCTGACCAGAGAAGCTTTATCACAAAGCTTCTTGTGTTGACAGTCACAGAGATCAAGGGACTAATAAGATCATTACATTATTCTTAAGAACACATTCAATATTTATGAGTATATTAACTCCATGTAATAAAGGCCACATTCCTTGGCCGTGATGACTTGGATGCTTTGGGGATAAAATTAATCAACATGCATGAAAGAGGATCTCAGAATCAAACAGGAAAATCTGCACATAATAACAAAGATAGTTAGTATCTGGCAAACCTACAGCACAAGGAAGAAAAAAATACTATGATTAAACATAATAAGACTTCACTTGAAATGTAAAATGCTCTGGAACAAATCCTGCCAACTTGCATAAGAATCAGCAAACAGGAGGCAGCAGCCTTTGCAATAAAGCCCATGACACAGGGAAAGCAGAACACCAGAGAACAAGATGCTACAGCACAGTCCCCATCACTGTGCTGCAGAGCACTTTCTGTCTCCTGCTTTTGAAGTGCAGGAGGTTCAAGTCTAACTTCTGCTCCCAGAGCAGGACTTGCTGAATTTTGAGTCAGTAGCAGGTCCCTGCTGCCCAAGTAAAACATTGTCATCCTTTCACAAACTCACATGTGTGAGCTGGCAGCACTGCTGGCTCAAGTGCATTCTGTCAGTATTATTTTCTAATATTTTCCAGCATTACAGTCCTTCCAGAGCTGTGTCCTGGGTGCTTGCACTGCCTCTTAATACTTCCCTCCCTGAACCTATAAGCACTGAGCATAGCGTTTTTACAAGGGGAGAAGGGGCTCTTTTTATCCCATTCCATGTGAATTCTCTGACTACATTCACTAAGAAACACTCATTGGGGCACTATGTTCTATCAGAAATGTGAGCTCACAAGTGAAAAGAAGCAGTTTTGGCTTACAACCTCTTGAATGTCTTTGCACTTGAGAGTTAGTGCTGAACCTTTCCTAACCCTTCAGCTGGAGTCTGCACTACATAGTTGTAAACTTGACTTTCAACTTTCAGTGATCATTTGCATGCATGTATCTTCAAAGAATGGCATTTGATTTGCAACTATGTGTTGTAATGAGAGGCTAATTAACACAAATACAGTTATTAGCAAGTTGCAAACATTTAAAGGACAAAACCAGCAGACCAAAGTCTGTGACGTACAGCGTGACAGGGATGGAGAACCTCAAGGATGAACTGATAACCAGCCAAGGCTCTGCCACTAACTCCACTACCACAGGCAAATCACCAACACTCTGCAACTTGGTTTCCCCTTCTGCAGTGGGACAGTGAGACTTATTTACTTTGCTGGGTAGTTCTCCAGCTTAATTAAATCGTTACCTTTAAATTAAAGCAGTACAGAAATGCCAGGAAGTAGCATCTGAATTAGAAGGTGGAGGTGACGCCCTAATGAAGCAAGACTATTTTCATCGTCAACAGCAGGCACAGTAAAAGGTCACCCATGGTATAATTGTGAAACCACATTCCAAGCTTCTGAAGGCAAGACTTTTCCCAAAACTTCATTAAGGAAGAAGATACATCCTAGCATCATGGAATGGCTGAAATCCTGCAGTTTCACAGGAAATCTGCAATGGTTCCATTACTTTTGTTTTCCCCTTGTCCTTACTCGGTTGCTATCCTAATAGCAGTGAAATATCACAGCTTTTGAAAGAATGCTTTTTCCACAGGCAACTGTTTTCAGTATGATCAAAGACCTGTAAAGAAAATTGCTAAGTATCATTTCCCTTCAAGTTGGTAATGCTCAGCACTGATTGAGTTTTCAATCTTTTCTTTACAAAAGCCACAGTAGAGGCACTAGCACTTTTTGTCTGGGACAGCTTCTCCCAAATATCAGTATATTCCAACATACTCCACGCACACTGGAAACTTCCAACCCTTTGTAAACATAAGCACCTTATTGAAATACCCATTACTGCTGTGCAGACTCTTTATTTTTAAGTACTGGAAAAAAATTATTCTTAAACCTTAAGAAACAGGCCAGTCCTCAGCGGAGGCCCATTTTCATCATGTATTCCCAAAAAAGCTGCAAACTTAATGTCAGGTGTGAAGCTGTGTATGCCCTGTATCTTGGAAACTGCACTCAAGCTCTGTCCCAGATACCAAAAAGGCATATCCCATCATAAACTCATTTAGTCCATACTGGGAAGTCATTAAACCAAAACCAGGAAAACAGGCAGCTACTTCCTTGTGTGTTGCACTTGAAAAAAAAAGATTACCCAAAACCAACTCGTTATACACAACGTTTATGTGTCCAGAGTGTAAACACCAAGAAGTAACAAATTTTCTGTTTGCTTTGTAGCAATGCAAAAGCTTTTACTTTTAAGGGCAAAATGTACTATAGGACAGGTCAGCCTAGTTCTTTCTATTACATAAAATGCATTTACATTGACTGGATACATGCTATCCAGCTTCTGTGAGGCTGTTTTAGAAAATAGTGGAAGATACTCATGAAATTACATGTGGAAATAACTCTGTATATAAATAAATACGTACTTGCATATACTTGTTATATTTACATACATACATATATATATATATATACTAAATATATACTTGCTTTTTGTTATACTTTTTGGCCAANTTTTAGAAAATAGTGGAAGATACTCATGAAATTACATGTGGAAATAACTCTGTATATAAATAAATACGTACTTGCATATACTTGTTATATTTACACACATATATATATATATATATACTAAATATATACTTGCTTTTTGTTATACTTTTTGGCCAACCAAAATGATTGTAACTAAGTTCTCAAGTAGGACAGAAGATGTACTTGGAGTATTGTGCCCATACAGCTGGATACTCTGTTTGCTTATGTCTGTCTGTCAGCTGCCTGCTAATTGCTTTTGAGGCCACTGACCTGCCTTTGACTAAATTTGGCAGCAGGAAGAAGTCCCAAAGCTTCCAACACTTTCATTTAAAAAAAATGGTTGGGTAGATGCTAGACTCTTACAAGACAAGAAGAGAAAGACTAATGACAAAGGTCAACTTATTTGACATCAGAGAATCCACAGCAGGGATCACCCTACAGACAAATCCTCAGGAACCAGTTTCCATTAGTACTGCTTGCTCTTCTAACACTTGTTTCAAATAGAGCTGGAACCAGAAATTAATTCCAGTTCTCACAACAGTCCACTGGCCTTAGGTAAATCATAACTTCTGATCCTACTTCCCCTGCCGTAACGTGGCTGGTGTTAAAATCCCTTATTACGTTGCTGCAACAATTCATATTTGAAATGTACTTTGAAGGTCTGGAGAGTTGTATTTACTAATTATTACCTGTCCTGAGACATGAGCTGCATATTCAAAGTGCTAGCTTGATTCATCTGCAAGTGCACATCACATAAGCATGTGGTATGCACTAAGACTCAAAATACAGAAGTAAAGATTACTTTTGGAGAAGACTTTATAATCAAGTCAGTTTTGAGCTCAAAACATATAATTTTTATTACCACAACTCTTCCATTACACTGGATTTAAATTATTTCATGTTTTAGATTAGCACTTTATATAAGACCAGTTTGAAAAGTAAATACCAATTGACAGAAGACAAAAAGCCCATGCAAAGTTTGATTCTGTCCCCAAAGGCAAGTCTGATGTCTGAGATCTTAAACCTTTGATATCAAGCTGAATGTTAATAGATAAGTTCCACAGGGCAGTTATTGAGCACAGTAATACCAGAGCTTGTCCTAGAAACAGCAGCAATCACAGCACTGGGCTTGGCAATGCCACATTACAGTCAGCAGGCAAATTTTATCTTCTGCTTGGTCAGGCACCTTCCAGCCTTTCCAGAAAAGAAGATGCTTTTAGTTCTTGCAGGCCAAAAAATCAGATGGCAAAGGTCTCGGAGGAAGTGCTAGAGCAAACAGGTGAACTAGATATATTTTGGGGTTTTATTTAACAATGCATGAGGAGGAAAATAATTTCCTAAAAAGGAAACTTCCCATGCATTAAAGGTGCTTTGTAGAAAAACTCTATTTAGAGAGGTCCCTATTTAAGGGCAAGGGAGCACACTACAATTTCCTTCAGTAATAACAGGTTAACCTTCTATCTTTAAGCTTTCTTTGGTAACAGACTGACTACCAGCCGAGTACTCAATATCTCCCAATACTGGCCTTTACATTTCCTGAAGGAACAAGCCACATCTAAAAAGAAACAAAAAAGCCACAATGGTGCTAGCTAAATTTTCCTTCTAATCCTCCCCATCTCCCTACTCCAGACAAAATAAATACAACCTGGCTAACTTATTCTAACAACAGTGACTTAGATTTATGTCCCTTGCTCTCTATCACTGCCCTATAAACATATATTATTTTAATGTAGCATAAACAAATATTGGATTTGCTTAACACCACATTGAGTCCTAGTGATTAAAACATATATATGCATAGAGAAAAATTTATACATGCACAAACCCCTTTGTAAGCTCTGAAGATAAAATTATCAGTATTGCCAAACAGAGAATATGTATTATATTCTAATGACATGAGACAGTTGATTACCAACAAGTCTACTTCACTTCTAATTAGAAAAAGTTCAGTGATGATCTTCTTCCCTGCTGTTATTGCCTGACAAGAATAAACAAGGAGTCCTCTCTAGGGATGGCACAGTAAACACCCAAACAGACATTTGCTTTGGAGCTGAGCTTCACAGTAGTAGTAAGTACTGAGGAACATAGTGGTTCACACAGTACAGCTGGTCACACATCCATCAGCACACGGTTTTAAGTATTTACCTCAAGAAAACCGAGCTTTGCAAAGTGCACTGCAGCTGCCTAGCTGCTCCTCCTGCGCCCGCTCCTGCCGGCTCTGCTGTCACCTGCTCGGGAGTTCTGCAGAGAAGGGACCATCCTTGGCACAGGGCTGAAGGGCAGCCGGCTGTTCCAGGCTGGACGCACTCCGCAGACACAAAGCAAAGGGGATTCGCTCCGCTGCGATTTCCACCCAAGGACACGCCGCGCTCGCGTGCCCGTCTCCCCCCGCCCGGCAGCCGCCTGTGTCTCTCCGGCCGCAGCTGCACCTGTCGCCCGCAGCGTTCACCCTGTGCCGGGATCGATAGCGCGGCTGCCATCGCCCCCGAACCTCGCCGAGCGCCCTCCGCTCTCACCGCGCTGCAGCCCCGGTCCCTCCCGAATCCATCCAGCACCGGCTCCGCCATCGAGCCCACACAAACAAAGGGCGCTCCCCTTATTTTCGATAAAATTCAGACAAACTAGAGAACAATACCGGAGGGGCCGCACAATGGTCACCGGCCGCGCCGCATCCCTCACGCCACCCCTCCTCTCCAGCCCCGGCACGGCGGGCGAGCCCCGCCGACCCCAGCCCGGGACAACCCTGGGGACCGCGGCGGCTGCAGCGTGCTCGGGAAGGGCTGTCCCCGGGCAGCGGGGGATGCCCTCACAGCCGCGGGGTGCGCTCACCTGCCACCGTGTACCGGTCCAGGTAGTTGAGCACGTTGCCCACACTGAGGATGCCGGCGGCCGCTACCCGGGCCCGGCCGAGGGTCGGCGCCTTGCGGAGGGCGGCGGGGCGGTCGGGGTGCTTGCCGGCCGCCGGGGGGTTCATCCTGCCCGACAGGGTCTGCACCTCACCCTCGGCGCCCCGGCCGCAGCAGCCCCGCTCGCCGTCCTCCTCCTCCTCCTCGTCGCCAGCTCGGAGCC
>VXAX01006969.1:332691-424899 GCA_013399835.1 Leptocoma aspasia | reverse complement strand
TCAGCGGCCGTGCGCGCCCCGCCCCAGCGGCCCCGAGGGCTCCGTGAGCCCGGCCCGGGGCGGCCCAGCCCGGCGGCCCCTCCGCCGCCCTTGAACCGGCCCTTGCAGGTGCCCCCTCAGCCGTGCGCTACACCGGCCCTTCAGCCGTCCACAGACCAGCCCGTAGGGGCGTCCCCTCAGCCCGCCTCGGGGCGCCTACTCATCCCTCCTCAGACCGGCCCCGAGAGGTCCGTCAGCCGCTTCAGGCTGGCACCTCATCTGTTTCCAGTGCGGCCCTGAGGGTGTCCCTTGAGCAACCCCCAGGTTCTCTGAGGGCGTCCCTCAGCCCAGCCACGAGTGCGTCCTCCCTCAGCCCGGCCATGATAGGCGGTTCCTCAGAAACCTCAGCTCGGCCCTGAGGAGATCCCCCCTCAGCCCAGCCCAGCCCAGCCCAGCCCGGGCATGAGGAGGTTTTCCCTCTGTCCGCCTCAGGTGGTTCCCTCAGCCCGGCTGTGAGGGGATTCCCCCTCAGCTCACCTCAGCCGTGCCCCTCAGCCCAGGAGAGGCCGGGTCTTACCTCCCCAGCATCACCAGCGCAGTGGGTCATGCAATGAATTTCCTTTATCTACCTTTATTATTCAGCACTGCACAATAAGCTTCAAACACACGTGTGGGCGGGAGCGTGGAGGTAGCTGGAAAAAAACCCAAACCCACCAAACAAAACCAATGACTCCAGCACTAAGGGCTTGTACCCAATAATGAACTCCCATGTGGGCTGTGCAGGCCCATCCTCAGATGTGGGTTTTAAGAATAAATCTGTACAAAAGTTTTCCTTGCTTATACTGAGTGTCCAGAGCTGTCTCCAGTCACACGGGCTGGCAGGGAAGGGACAGTGAGATGCAGGGCGAGGGCTGGCTGGGATGTGCCACCGACCTCACAACTTCCTGCTTGGCCCCAGATGATTTTCCTACTGCACAGAAGTAGCTTCAGGAACAATACACATCTTCAAAGGAAGCAAAATTGCTCTGGAGTTCCCCCCACTGCAAACAGTTCCATCCTGCTCCCTATAAAGTTCCACCTTTGAGCTAAGAACGGCCAAGAAACATTTCATTTCAAAAGGAGAATCTTCAAAGAGATAAAAGTGTTCACAACCAGAGTGGCTCCAGCCTGTCATACCTGTCATAAAACTACAAAAGGTAACTAAAACCAGAGAAATAAAAAGACTGCTGGAGTGCCAACGCATGTCCAAGAACAGCATGTTACAATTTCAGATTCTCTAGAGTTTGCTGATCTTACCTAAGAAAATGTGTTGTGATTAAAGCCTTTGTCTCTTGGGTATTTAAACAAATCCCCACTGCCTTTCTCCGAGGAACGCAGAGCTGCTTGCAGCACAGCCCGTGAGTGTGTGCTCAGCATACCTGGCTGTGTCACACCCTCCCCACCAATGACACCAGATTCAGACTATGCCAGAAATCTGGTGAGATACCACCAACGTAACCCTCAGGATGCTACCAGAGAAAAGGGCACTTTTTGGTGAGTCAGCTGCAATTCAGGGCTGTTTGTGCAACACTGCTGAGGAAAGGAGCAAACACCATTTCCGGTGATACCTGGCACTCCCAAATAGTGAGAGGTGACATTTTAACATTGGGAATGGGTCTGCACAGACGTTCCAGAGTTCATTTCAGTAACAGAAACAATATATCTGGTTTAATGATAATGTTCAGGTTGACTTATTGAAGTCTAAGGGATTATTTTTTGCTCCATAGCAGCATCTGCAGTTCAGATGTGATTATATGGGAACAGTTATATTGACAAAAGTGCTTATTCATGTCCCCACTAATTTTAGAATTCTAGTGGTGTACTTAATTTGGTTAAGTGACAGTGCTCACATGTTATATAGCCCAAAAGGAAACACAAAAAACAAACCAACCAAACAAAAACCAAACCAACCAAAACCAACAGAAAATGGTAGAACTAAAAAGAAGAAAAAGAAAGAAAGAAGTAAAGAAAGAAAATAAGAAAAATGAAAAAAAAAGTGAAGTGGCTTCGCAAGGACCATTTGGCTTGCCCAGCAGTGGAGGCAAAACTCATGGGTTTTTAACATATCAGACATATCAGGCACTAAACACAGCTGAACTGCAGTTTAAGGAGTTCCACAGAGAGCAGCCAAAGTGTCCAGGACTCCTCAGATACAAATGGTCTGCTCCACAGTCTAGTCTACTCTCTGCTATTAGACTCTCACAGTCTATTTTCTCACTGCTTGGTCTACCCCAGGCTCTGCACACAGAAAACAATGTTCAGAAGATGCAAATGAGATTAAAAGGTAGAGTAAAATTAAAGACCTTAGTCTTTTGAGTCAGATGGCTCTCCTGAAAGCAGCTAAGAAAGCACAGTTTTCTTAAGAAATGGATGCTTAATTTCATTTTTTCTTTTCATTTAGCCAGTATCAAGCACACAAACACAGCTAACACTGGAGCCGTGGTGGCTTAATGCACATTAGAATAACTGCCTAAAAAGACTAGGGAGTGACTTCTCCAAATCTCCTCAATCCAGCAAATCCCCAAGAAAAGAAAAAATCATCCCAAACACCAGCTTACCATTACAGGTCAGCATATATGTTCCAAAGTTCAGGCAGACTTCTGATGGCCTTTGAACGTGGAGCAATGCAGGACCAAGCTGAAGGAGCATGCAAGAGCATCCTTTTATTTCTGATGCAGAGAGAAGTTTCAGCTCAGAGACAGCCACAGAGACAGCACAAGGTCATTGGTTGGGCACCCAGGTCTTGCAGCCAACCCTAACAGCTTCAACTGTACATGGAAAACTCACAGACACAGAAGATGCCAGTGCATCCATGTCACGAGATTTATGTAAAGGGAAAGCACAGGGAACTGGAAAAAGTGTAATAGAATGGCCTTTGCTGGCAGGGTGAATCATATAACTGAACTGCTTTGAAGAGGAACAGCATAGATTCTAGCTCAGAGACATTGCTGGGCTTGGGTGTTACAGGGTGTTGAGAGGCAGGTTGATTACACTGTGCAAGTTCTAACATGGGGAGAAAAATGCCAGTTTTAAGAGCTCTAATCAAGGGGGAAAAGGCATAGCAAGAACCAGAACAATGCTAAGAGCTGGAGTTAGAAAAATTCTAATGAATCATCTGCTTCACATTTGTTACAGAGTGATTATCCTCTGGAACAAAATACTAAAGAAGGAGTGTATTCTCTATCCCTTTATGTCCTCGAATCCAGGTTTGATTGCCTTTCTAGAAAGTGCATTATTGAATTCCACATGAGCTATTGCCCTCCCTGCAGAGAGAATGGGCTGTAATTTGATGATACAGGAGGTCAGGCTCGGTGGGTTAAAGTCCTAGCCCTGAAGATACCAGTTCTTGCTCTGCTTACTAAGCATGCGTTTTCTGCACCTACCTCAGTCATTAGACTGATCTGAGAACAGCACCTAGGAAAGCACATGACAACAACCTAGTCTTGAAATGGTGACTGCAAAACAGGAGTGTCCACATAGCCCAGGTGATAAAGATGGACAGCATCCTCCTAGGTACTGGGGATACTATGTTTTATCTAAAAGCTAGGAATCTCCTTCATACTGGGATCACTACCAAGATGATCATTGAAACACATTGAAAAGCAAGTCTGAACTCAGCTAGCTCATCTTCCTGTTTCTTCCACATTATGCATGTGATCTCTGCTCCAGAATGAGCCCTGGCCAGTTCCTGCAGAATCAAGTTAACAGGCATTAGTAGGACTGAGAGAATTAGCAGCCTTCCTGGTCTCTGAGAGCCCCTCAGCCCATACCCATGGCTGGCTGGTCCCAGTGGCCACAAACACAACGCTGTCTGGGTGAGACCAAAGCAAACCAGGCACTAGTCCTGTGCTGAGGGAACTTGCAGGCATCTGGCTGCATATTCAGTGAGGAAAGAACTCACTCGTTAGTAGCCCTGCTCTCTCCCAGGGCAGTCAACAGAGCGTATCCCTTCAGGGATTATTTTCTTCCTTTCAGTATTTTGTTAGTATCTTAAAAGCTTGAAAACGTTTATTTTACTTTATCCTAGTCTGCACTTATTGATTTTTCCTCATCTCCAGAGTTCTAGACAGGGTCAGTATGAGCAGAAGTGCTTCTATTTGACAACAGAACTTATCTTAGAGGAAACAAACCCACATTTGCCAGTGCACCAATATTACCTTCAGTGACATAGTCCAGTAGCTGATCCAGGGGCTGTTCCTGGCCTGCAGGAAGCTTAATAACACACTCCCACCTTCTCTCCCAAGGGAACATGGCTGTTTGCAGAGAAGAATGGGGAGCTGGATCACCTGTGGAAGGTAAAACCCAGATGATTATAACCAGGCTGGACCTTACCTAGTTTAAGCAGTTACTAGAGGCTGAGGAACTGGACCATCAAGAGAACATCACATTGCCCTTTTGGAAAGAATGGAAATTAGCTTAGCTTGTTTCAAATCCAGTTTTCTTCTTCAGTTAATAAAAATCTTGGGAAAAAACCCCCACATTTTTTGTCTTCAGAAAGTCACAACGATCTCTAAGCCGGAACTGACAAAGGGCTGGAGTCTCCCTGAAGTAATGCTTTGCCAAATTGTACACTAGTGTAGCCACTACATTATCAGGAGCAGTGACTGCGTACAACAGTCTAACATGTTCAACTGTAAATAATTATGACTCAATGCTATTATTGTCCTTTTCCTGTGTTTTGCTTTATCTGATTCAAAATCAAGACTCAAAACCAGACACACAGACACACAGCTTCTTACTTAAGAAAAATAGAGCTACACAGAATACCACACTACAGGATCACAAACCCCAGATTTGGGTTATCCAGATATAAGCCTTAAACTGACCCAATTCCATGAAAAGTCATATCATCAGGCGGTCATCAAGACTGTGAGGGCAAAACACAGGACAATAGCACAGCTGTCTCTAGCACTGTGCATTCTTGGGCTTCAAACAGATTGCAGCTCTGCAGAGCAAGAATCACAACCCTGCAATTACACACCTGCATTCCCATTATGCCCATGGTTATCTCATGGCTTCTTTTTTCTTCACAAATTTCTCAGCTGAATTAACCTGTGTTACTGACACTTGATATTACACAGTAGCATTTACAAGCTCATCCAGCTCAGAGGTTTCTTGTGAGAGATGCTGTACCAGGGAGATAGGACAAGGATCAAACAGCTCTCCCAAAGCAGTGAAGGGGGATATACATTAGCACACATCTCCATGTTTTCCAGCAGTCACTCTCTCAGACAGGCTCTGTACTCTAAACTACCTCTGGATACCACTCTTTGGATCTTGCTATTTAATGCATTCAATGCTCATTGATGTGAATAACCTTCTGGTCATTGTCCATTTCCCTCCACATTCACATCTGACACGTCTCACTGAGGAGAGCTCTGGACACTGACCGTGGCACCTCCAGAACATTTTTGTTAAGCAAAGAAGATACAAACAGTGCCCCAAGATGCACAGAAGTTTTAAAATCTCTTAGAAGCCAAACTAGACTTTACATTGAAAGTGTAGCAGTGCTTTAATTCCTTGAATTCAACAGAAACACGATGGAGGCGAAGACAGTGAATCAAAAGAAAAATCCTTGAACAGAGGCTGGCATCCCCAGGCCCAGTTCTTTTCTGATCCTCACACTGTTGTGCTTGAGAGGATAATTTGGATGCAGAAGAAGCTGTATTTCCATGAAAACATTTAGCTTTTGCAACAATACAAGCAGCTGCTCTCACCCTCCACTACAATCCTACATAAATGCTGGAATATTTATTTGTGACTTTTTCAGTTACAACATTTGTATAGTGTTCCAGGCTGCCTTGCCTAGAATAGCTCATGCCAACCAAAACCAAATTAAAGGGAAAGAACCCAAAAAAGCCCCACAAAAAAAAAAAAAAAACAAAAAAAACCAACAAAAACCAAACACTCCAAACAACCCTGTTCTCTGCACTCCCAGAGGCAGTTGGTACAGAAGGTGAACACTGCCACTGCCCTTTGTGATTTCTTAGTAAATGGCCTTTGATGTTCAAGTTTGTTGAATGCCATGATCCATCTCTAGAAGTCCTTGCCTTCATTATAAGAGGAATCTCAATGCTCCAAATAAATGGAGTTTGTGGTGTCACCTCAAGTCCCAGCAGGGACTACAATTGCTAGTATGCCACATTTTTGGCAAGTTTTGTTCCATTTGAATGAAGGATGTAGACTCTGAACTTCTGCCTCCGCCCACTGGAGGAGTCGGATTCTGCAGATGATAAGATGCATCTTTGCCTTTAGTCCCACTTCTCAGAACTGCCAAATGCTTGAGGTCTGATTAACTAGCATTTAAGAACCCATTGTGGAATGGATAGCTACAGAAATAGCATTCTTGCACTACCCCAGCATTTTAGGAAGAGACTGCCAGATGCGTGTGGGAGCAGAGGAATCCTAAAACAATAAGGACAGACCCAGCAGTTACCAATTCATAAACAGCTTCCTGGCATCTTACAAAAGGGCTCAAGACATGAGAAGGGGATCCTTGCAAAAACATTAACAGAAATTGTTCCATTGCTTTGCTTTGCCCACATGAGGACAGGTAAAAGATGCAGTCACACCGAGTGGAACAGGCTGGAACTGTACAGCTCTAACTGTATGGTCTACTCAATCGAGTTGACTTAACCCATTTCAAGACCAAATTTCCTCAAGCAACTTTGAAAATTCTGCATTAATACTAGCAGCTCTAATTAGGACTGAGCATTCATTGCCCCAGGTATTGTTGTGAAAATTGCAAGCCCACTCTCATAACATCACGTGCTTTGTGTTAGTGCTTCATCAGGGTCACTTGAACTTATAGGGCTCTAAGCAGACTGAAGCATTTTCACTTAAACAAAATACATCTATAACCTCATCACCCAAAGGGTCAGTCTGGGCTTTCTGAACAGGGGATTATTTTATTTCACACTTAATAATTTTCATGCCTTTTCAGCATTTACAGTGAAGCCATTTGGTTTACAATAGGATATTAGGAATGCAGCCTTCTAGACTACCAGCAGTTACATCCTGGGACTGAATGGTTGCCTACAATTCTGTGGGACAGGATTTGACAAGCAGGTAGACAGGACGGAAGGAACCAGCAGTTGTTCCTAGTGGTTCTACACTTAGTTCAACAGTTTCAAGCTCTGAAGTCCACACTGGTTACTGATTCACTTGATCAAACAGAACAGAACACACAGGGGTTTCTTAACTGCTGTGTTGCCCTGCCCAGCTTGTAAAGAGACCAAGAACATCTGTCAAAGAGCTCTTTGTGTATTACAGCAAATTCTATACCATGAGCATTAAAATTAAAAAAAAAAAAAGAAAGAAAAAGAAAGGCAGTCCTTCTTCAAAGCCAAAGTGCTACTCCAAATTTGGAGAGCTGAGCTAGGTTTCTACCCAAAGTAGCACTGGTTGCAGGTACTTGTGAGATGCTTTGAAGGGATCACAGTTTGAATGTAGTCAGGATCAATTGAGAAAGCAATTTGAGAAAGAACATCCAAATTATTCTCAGATCATTCATGCTTTAAAAAGAAAGAGAAAGAATGAGGTTCTCAGTCCACTGCCTAGGTAAAGTAGCATAGGGTGAGGGGTAGGTACACTTGAACTTACCTCTTATAGAATAGAGAGATAAGGGAAAGAAAAAAAATAGATAGATAGTAAGTAAAGGGATGTGTGCTGCCAATTACAAAGTTACCTGCAACTCTGGATGTTATTTGCAGTTTCTATTTCTTAGTGCAAATAATCCTGTATCCTAATAAGAGAAGTTTTAAATTAGGCTTCATTTTTGACACCAGAGGGAACTGACCACATAACTAAATGTTGGTTGTGATTTGTGTAGGTGTGCTTTTACTTGGGTCATCTTTCTTGTATGCAAACAGAATATGGCCAGTGAGTGCTTGGTGTTTTAACAGGGACTGTTTCACAAAGCTGAAACAATCATGAGTCCAATTAGTCAAGAGAAGGGTTAGAGAATGGTAACAGTCTAGAAAGCCACCTACTGAGAAAGAGGCTACAAAAAACATACTATTACCATAGAAAGGACAAATTTTGATAACTTGGAGTATAAAAATAAAACAAGTTGATAACAAAGCAAAAGGACACAGAATATTCTGTAAGCAATATTTTTGTTTTCCAGTCTGTTTTAACATAAGAACAGTGCTGACAGCATACTGCCTCCTCATGAGCTAATGGGATGGAGCTGTCAGCAGGCCAGGCTGCAGGCTGAAGCTACAGAGGCCTGGACAGAACTTCACAGGCTGTAAAAAAAAAGCTGGATGAGGGTGCTCTGATCTGCTTACATGAGACTTGCTGATGGCTGTTCACAGAGTGAACTTTCAGGAACCTGGAAGGATGCTCATGTTGTGCCAATATTTTGAATAGAAATGCTGGCCTGCCAGCCAGGCATCAGTCATGAGTAAAATAGCATAAGGGCTGATAGAAAAACAGGGGGGATCATAAAATTAGTACCAACAAACAAGTGTTTATCAGAAGGTAGAACTTGCCAAATGAATTTGATTTTTATTTTAAAGGAATCAAAAGTTTCCTTGCCTGCTGAAAGGTATCATTGTCACTGGACTGGACCCTTGCACACTTCACTTGATATTATGTGACATGCTGATCAGGAAACTATGGCAGCTGAGGCTTACCACGACACATGAAATTAATTAAACCTGGCTATACAACAAGTCACACAACAGAAGTGGGGATATTTTACTAAGCATAATTCTGAAGGAATGCCTCAGGAATTTCAGCTCTGTTTTCTTTAATAAACTTTTAGCAACAAGGGAGGACACAATCAACAGCCATATCCTAATGCTATAGCTTTTAGTAAATGAGGACAGTAGAGCTCACTGCTGGAATGATGTGGGTTCCTTGGCAAGTTGGAATGTTTCACTGTCTAAGAACATAGATCTGAGTCTTACAGCCAAAGGATCCTGCTTTGGAAAGCAGTCCCTTTGGAAGGGTGACTAGGCTGACGGCAAGAAGCCCAAACTTCAGGAGTTCCCAGCACAGAGCTGCAGGGAAATGGGCTCTCAGCACTGGAACAGGCAGCGAGTGCAGTCCCTGCTCAATTGCGGTGTCACATCTACCCCAGACACACCAAGTGCAGCTTTGTTGACTGCCACTCAGGAAGGCTGTTGATAAACAGAAGAGCACTCAGGAAACAGCTGCAAGAAAGATGAAGGGGCTGGGAATGATGTTTGATAACAACAGATTCAAGAAGCACACATGGGTTTGGATTTTTAGGCCAACGGCTGATTTGCACAGCCTGATTTTTGTGCATTTACGTAGGAAGACTAATTCAATTGTTAGAGCTGTCTGTGTGACAAAACTGTGAAAAAGCCCTGACCAGCTGAATACAAACAGCAAACAAGGCACATGTTTATTAGTAATAATTAGCTGGAGCAATTCACCAGCAATTGTAGCAATTCTACTTTACCAAAAATTATTCAAGTCAAAATTAGATATTTTTCTGAAAACCTATGTAGTTCAAAGAGGAACAAAATTTACAGAAGTCTACAGCTAAAACATAGAGGTTATCAGATTAAATAGGCAGAAATGGTCTGATCTGCTATGATAATCTGTTTTTAAATATAATCAAATTCAAATACAAATATGCATATGCATATATATGTATATGTACATACACACACACATATATATAAAATAAGAATAAATCTTAGGGCAAGTGTTTCTGTTTGTTCAAATGCTTTTTTCTTTCTGAGCAAGTGCAAAGATGCAAAAATGGCTTTAACTGCAGTGGCAAGTGGTGCTACTGAAGAGCATAAATGTCAGCTCTTCTTATCACTTGTCTATTTCTGTGCTCATTGCTGCAAAGCACAATTGATGTGTGGCAAGAGGGCAGGGTTTGTAAGCTTTGCTAAATTACAGAGAATTGCAAAGTCAGAACAAAGCTAGAGGGCATTGCTTAAGTGCTTAATTCTCAAGAATAGAACAAACCTCTCAGGATTGCTGTTTCCAACTAGCTCTTTTTAGCAGCTAATTCTTCTAAGATGTGTATCAGTGCAGCCACTGCTCATTTGAGCTTCTGGAGCAGCTCAAACCTCATCCTGGAATGTAACCTGCAGCAAGACCAGTCACACAACCCTGCAAGCCAGGTAAAAGGAGCAAGATAAACTATGTCTGCATGTGTAGCATTGGAAACTGTCACTGTCCTGCTGTTCAGGGACATCTGCCTGAACACCTGCAAGAACCCTCCTTCCCTTCAAAGCACCAGATCACAGACACAGTTAAGGTAATGTAGCCTCTGACAGATCAGTTCTTGCCATGTTGCAGTTCACTACTGGGCATTGACTGGCAGACAACTTCACTGTAAAGAGGGCTGGGCTGTATGTTGGGAAATACCCACTTTGGCAGGAAGAATATTGTAAAGTTTCCAACCTGCATCATTTCCTAAAATGACTCAAGCAGCAATATTCACACAGATGTATCCTATGGCTTATTTTACAAATTCCACACATTCATAAGTCTAGTTGTAAAGAACATTAAAAATAAAACCTTTGCAAGCAAGGTCCATGCCTTGCAATGGAGGATCTGGTTCAATGCAACTGTAGCTCATGTTTTCCTACCATTCATAAACTGCACAAACTGCCATCAGCAGTTCCTTTAATTGAATTAGAGCCAGGTTGTAGAATCAGGAAACATATTCTCCACTCCAAGGGCATGACGATGTAGGCACGTGTTCTTTAAGAATGCATATGTTCAACACTGGTTCCCAGGCAGGGAAAAGCATTGTAGCAAAATGTGTATTGGCCTGAAATTTGCCCTGTTGTCCCAAAAACCAGAAGTGAATGGCCTTTGGCAAACACTGGTGGAGATAACCAGACTCCACCTTAATACCACTTCTAAAAAATATAGTTCAGTTTCCTGTCACCTAAAACAAAATTTTTATCTCCTGATGGCACCTGGTGCTTTTAATGTCAACTTGTTCAGCTGTATCTGCATTATCATATCCCTAAATCATGGGGCTGGAAAGGCCTTCCAGACCTCCATTTTCTAGAATAACTTTCTTCTCTCCACAGCACCAGTTTGGAGACTCTTTTAAAGTCTCCCTGTTCAGAGGTTTATAGTTATTTATCTTGTTTGAAGACCAAGTTTATGCCTGGTGCAGTCATACCCTTTTGCTCTTTGACTAATGCTATCCTTTGGTTTAAATATGTTTCTCTTCCTGTTGTTCATCCTGCAGTGTATCTATAGATGGTAGACCTTTCCTTCTCTCATCAAGGGGGTGTCTAGGGTTACTGGGAAATTAATAACCTTTTTCTGCACTTGTTTCAGAGCTAAGTACCTGCAAAGCTAGTTGAAACTTCATTCCTGCTTTGTACAATCCATCAGTAACCCCTCATCCTTCCCTGATTACCAGGACTACCATTGCATTTTTCCCACCTGGCAGGTCATATCCAGACTTTGACCGGCCCTCCCATCCTTCTCCCCCATCTGATTACACTTACATGCCACGTACAGCAGAAATCTCTCTTGATCTGTGGATTCACGTGTTTTGTCTTGCTGAATTGTATCAATTTCAATTCCATTACATTTTCAAATTCTCCATGAAAGTAAACCAATACAAATATTAAATAATATCACATGTATTGTTAGGAACATCATTACTCTCTACCCTCATCTCATTTCCATGCTGCCTGGTTTGTCTCCTCCACCTGTATGGTTATATTCTCAGAGGACAATTCTTTTCAAACCCTTTTTGCTGCTATATTCCAGTTCTTTCAGAATGCTGGAGTGAAGAGTCCTACACTTGGGTAAGATCCTGGTAATAATTGTGCAACAGCTGACAAAGAAATTCCAGGCCTTTATCCATATTCAAGTATGTTGGTTTCCCTAATCAGTTCTGCCTTTGAAAGAAGAAAATCTGAATTGCAAACCTACTTTTGTTTATCCTTACAGTTAATTTAAATAGAATCAATCTATGATCACCCCAGCTAGCATGTTTTTCAGCAACCTGTTTATCATATTAACACTTGGAAGAATCATATTTGAAGTCGTATCATCCCTATGTTGATCAGGCATATTTTGATGAGGAAGATCCATTAGATATTCTATCCAGGGCTATCTGACCTCACATTGATGAGCATTTGGTCTCCAGTTTATTATCTGAGAGGTTTGTCTTTGCGCAGCAGTCCCCAGGAATATATGGCTCTCTAATAACATGACAAAGACTTTACCCAGATATCATTCTGCTGAAAGAGAGAAGCCTTCTAGCACCAACAGGCAGAACATTTTACCCATGCAGTCCTTACCACCTGCCTTGTCCTGAGCAAAAGATACAAAGAGGACCAGTTGTTATGTTTTGAACTTTCTGGATAATACAGATGGATTTCAGGGAGGTAATTTAGACTAAAAATATGGGCTACAAGGAAGATTGAAAAGTTTGAAACCTCACCACAGAGCCAACCTTTTATGCTAGAACAAACAAATAACAGGGCACGGCACCTGCCATTAGTTCTGTTTGCACAAATGTTAGACTCTGCCTCAGCCAGACACCAGCCAGAAGGGAAGAGCTGGGAAAGCTGATTTTATTATTCATTTACAAAACACCTTCTACCATTATGAAAAAATAGTGTCAGTGATACCCTTGAATCTGAATCTCCAGCTTTTGCTTATAAAAGCAAAACCATGGCCTTAGAAATATTACTGTTGAAAAAAGCTGCCACATCTTTCTCTCTGAAGAAGCCACAATTTGTTGAACTGTGAAGTCCTTCACAATACACAAGCCACAGCACTTTTATCACCCCAAAGCAGCTGGCTCTTGATACCACATGAATGTGTTGTGGGTTTTCTCTTCCATACAAGTATTTTTAGCATTTGGGTTTTCCCTGATTTTTGGCAGACTGCACTCCCTGAGGAATAGGTGGTGGAATGAAATGAACTTTCTCATATCTGAGCACCATGGGAATAGCTCTGCCCTCTGCATCCAGCCCATGGAGAAGTGTGCCATGAAAACAACATCGCTATGTTGCAGCTTAAATTAAATTGCAGTGACTTAAATTGCAGCTTTCCTCCCGAGCACTTGGAAACATCCTCCTGCCACACAAACATGGAAGAGCTGATTTACAGCTTGTTTCAGTCTCACAGGTAGAAGCTGATTTACTTTTGTCAGTTATCAGCAAGAGGGTGAGAAAAACTAGTTTTATAGGGGGCAAAACCCAAGCTGACTGCAGGCCATAAGAATGCTCTGCTCCATCTAACCTGCTCACCAGAGAGGTGTGGTTTTGGCACAGCATTGGGGAAAATTATGCCAGATAAATAAATGCAGTTCTGACAGATTCCATTCCTGTCCCTGGACAAGCTGCTTCACTTCCTTTGTTCCTCCATTCAGTAGGCACCCAGCCAAGGTGTCCTCAAAGAGATCAGACTGATCGTTTTGGTGGAAACAAGTCAAAAAATGAGGCCAAATGAGTGCAAGGTTTGCACAGATAAACCCACTGGAAGGCTCTCTTGTTCACAGGCACTTAAAAAATAAATTAGTAGTGTCCCTTTCAAGGTCCAATCAAACATCTACAGGTCCAAACAAACATCTATAGGTTATACCTACAACTTTCTCATGATGACAATATCCAGCTTATCTATGAGCATTTCCAAGGGGAGCTCAATGTCTGTAATCATCTTTGAAGTGATGCAGAAGTACTCAAGCATCCAGTCAGTCCCAGTATGAGCCTAGGTGGGCAGTGGGTTCCTCTGCTGGACTCCAATGAGTCTGAGCAGCTGGAAGGCAAGTGACTAGGAAAGCTCCCACCACAAATGGATACAACAGGAGTTCCCATAAATACTGTATAATGGCTACGGAGACATCCCAGTGGCATTTTAATTCCTTACATAGGAAATCCAAGCCTAGAGGATAATTTCTTCCAGGATCATCATCTAGGTTTGTAGATGCAGAAAGAAGGGATCCCTTCAGAAAGGGCATACCAGCAACCTGACTGGTCCTTCTGGTCTTTGAGAGTGGGAAAGAGCTTCAGGTCAGGTGTTCTGCAACAGGAATGTATCTACTCATCAAGTGTCAGGCCTCAAACAAACACATACAGCTACAATGACATGGTCTGCTCTGTCAGGAGGCAAAACACTGGGAACAAATCAAAGCAAGCTACTTCCAATGGACTTGTTGCAAGGACGAAACATTTTATAGCTACAGATTTATATGGAGGAGCAAAGAAGTAGACAGGAGTTTTAGTTAAAATATTTGAATGCCTCATAAAAGAAATTGTAGGAGAGTCAGACAGTTTTGGATGAAGCAGTATCCCCTCAGGAAATGATCTGTGAGAGCTGTTCCAGGGTCCCAGTGGAGGAGTGCCATCATCCTGGCATGCAGAGGAAGGGGCAAGGCCCCTTCCCGTGGGTGTTTGAGGTAGAACAAGCCCAAGAGCACAAATATGTCTGTCATTGCAGCATTTTCTACCTCACTGAGCAGTCTGGTAGCACTTTCAGATTCTTCAAATTGCCGTGAGGCATCCAACTAATTTTTTATGCTTCTCTCATAACCAAGTTCATACTACAAGTCTGGAAACAGAGCTAGACTCCACCAGGTCCATGCTGCCCAGGGTTCAGTCTTCTCCTCACACCTCCCATTAAGCACATTACAAGAAAGCACAAGAACGTGCTCCTGTTTCCTAGTGGCAGCAGGACTTTGGCATAGCTTGCAAAACACTTTGCATGTTTCCGATAGCAGGTGCAATAGAAACATTATTTACCACTATATTTTCCTGGCATCTTTCCTAGATCTTCCACGGAGCAGATGGGGAATGAGCAGCACGAACGCTGAGCTGTGGGTGCAATCATTCACACATGCCTAATACTCCTCTGAGTAGCAATCACTACTTTCAGTATGGAAAAGTGTGCTTGCCATCACTACTACAAGAGCCAGAGTCCTTGCTCAGCAATCCAGAAAACACTGTTCACAAGTGCTCCCTGGTCACTTGGAAGGGGCTCCTTGCTGCCACGAGCCCAGAGAGACCAGGGCTGAGAGTTACAACACAGCAGCAGTGATGAGGAAAAATATGTGAAGTATTTTCCTGCACCCCCAGGGGACAGGTCACAGCCTTATTAGCTTGAAGGAAGAGAAAGGGGGGAGAAGGCTTTGAGTATTGTAATCAAACCACCTTGTAGGACAAAGGAAATGCTCTGTTTCTTGCAGAACAGTGTGAGCAAGTAGATGCATTAGAAGTCACAAATCTCACATCCCCTGGGATGCTTCCTCACCTTTTGTTTCCCAGCTCCCAGGAGGCTGAGAGCACATGCCCTGTACACGATCCAGAGGGGTGTGCTCAGCCTGGGAGGGCAGCAGCAGGTGCAGAGCACACCTTCATGGGGAATGTTCCACTGGGTGTAGCCCTGCACTGCCCTCATGGCTGTGCTCAGCATGGAACACAAGTAAGGTTTTACTGGATCAGCCCAAATTTCTTCTGTCAGAACAAATACAAGGGGAAAGATACACAAAGGAATTTGAAAGTATTTGTATAATGAAGCCTATTACACCAGCTCAGTCACAGCAGTTTAAATGCATATCCTGGTGAATGCTGGCCTTTCTTTCCCATGTTTGCTGGGTTCCCAAAGCTAATATCCTGCAGTTTTCTGGACCCACTGATTTTGTTGTGGCCATCCCAACCAGGCGGGCAAAGAGAATATCAGTCACTTCCATTCGAGCCTCATTGTCTCAAAGGAAAATTGTGGGAACACCTATCTGGCCTTGAGAAAGGCCAATGCAAGACCTGTTCATATTTCTGCTTCCCTTCCCTCTTTGCCTCCTTCCAGCCTTTGAAGGCTCGGGTGACAAACTGAGCAGGGAGCAGTGGGACAGGGCTCAGCCAGGCCCTGCGTTCCCTATAACCACAGCACCGTGCCTGCTCCTTCTGAGGGCAGGCAGCCCCCTCTCCTGGTGAAGGGTTACCTGCATCTCCAGCTCACCTTTGCATGTAGTTCCATAAGGACCAAATTTCCCAATCCCATGCGAGTTCATCTGACAAGCACAGACTGACTTCTCTGCATATAACCAACAATCTCCAGATGAAAAGCAAGAGTAGGAAAAAATTAGAAGACAGCATGTAGCAAATCTTTCATCAAAACCAGATAGCCCTGCAGTTCAACCAGGCCAGGTTAGTTTACAAATATTCCTTCTAGGTGAAGGAAGTGCTTGGAGATAAAAGAGGTGGTGAGTTATGTGCATTTCAGTCAGCCCCACTGGATGGTGGGGCCCCATTCTTCACACACACACAGTGAAAAACTGTCACTGCCACATGTGGTTCTGTGTGAACTGAGAAAACACAAGGTGCAGTAGGAATCCTCACATGGCAGATGGGGGCTGTGACACAGAGCAATTAGATGACATCCTAAAGGTGTCAGTGTAAGTCTGTAGCACAGCCAAGGACTGGATAAAGATGTCAAATACCAGTGACACTCCTGTGTTTTCCTCAGGGGACTATCTAAAAATCAAGGCTATAAAAATTCACCTAGGTGATACAGGTATGAATGAAAATACATTCCTGGCAAATTCTATCCTTACCTCCATTTTTCAGAAGCTCTCCCTGTCCTCTAGTGGCTTAGGCTCTGTTCAAAGAGAAGACTTACTAAGCTGAAGTGACAAGTGACTCTGCTAGTTCTGGACCAGTAAAATGCAGTCTTTCTCTACTGAGAATAAGTGTATAAAAAGGAACTGAATCCTAGCCACCTCCAAATGACATTTAGAACTTGTAGAGTTTGAATTAGACAAGCCTGGTTTGTTTTTACTATTTGTATGCCTGTTCCTGTAGAAAGCAAAGGAGGCTTTTCAGAGGAAATATTAACCTTGGCTTAGCCCTTCCTAAGCTCAAGCATGTGCACTAAGGGATTTGTCTGTTCCTCCTGCAGACTAAACGTGGGAGGGAAAGAATAGAGAAGGTGCCTTACAAACCCAGATAACAGAGGGACAGGAGAAGCTGGGACAGTCTCCCCAGAGACTTGCACCAGCCCAGCAATGGCCAGTTAAAACATTTGTGTTCCTGTAACCCACACGTGGTTGCCTAGGAAATATTCTTGTGCAGGTAAATGGGTGAGAACATGGCATGCTTTAATTCTGGGCTTTGGGTGCAGGGTGCCATAGGCACATAAAGTCCTGTTGGCTTCTGCAGGGGTGTGTAGGACACTTTATAAGTCTGGAAACTTTGTGAAGTACTAAGACTCAAACCAGAACACGTGCAATATGCAGTTTCTTTGCTGAATTAATGCACTGCTTATAAATACAGGTACAAGGTCATTGTGCCTTAGTAATCAAAACTGTGGCACAAATACGGGCATGCCGATGTGTGGGAAAGATTACAGAAGAAATTGATTTTGCATTTTCTAACCAGGAATAATTCCAGGTAGTCAATGGCTCATAAGTTGCTATTGACTTAGAAATGGATTTCCCATAATCTCCTTGTACAGAGGATGTAGTAAATAGTAAGAGAAAAGTGGGAAAAGGAATCTGGAAAAGATGTGTTATTGCTCAGTAAAAGACAGAGGTCTTCCCTGTATTTTTAACTCCAAGGACCTGCTCTCCTTCCCAGCTTCAAATCTGGAATTTCAGCCAAAAAAGCAGATCCCAGACTACCTTCAGAGCCCTTCCAGGTGATGTCTAAAACATTAAGATATCAGCAGGAGTCCCTGCATGCCTTTGTCAGTAATGCTAAGAATAAAACCATTTGCAGGATTGAGATCTGCTTGTGAATGGAAAAAGAACAAAAAATTTCTAAATTTCTTTGCAATCAGTTTTTCAAACTCTCCCTGTTCCTGGCATCACACAGGGCTCCTTGAAGTAAGTAGGAATTACCTTCCACTACAAAATACATTTTCTGATGTCAGAATAAAAGATACATGGGTGGAAGCTGATGCAACAGACATCCAGTTTGCTTTGAGCTGCACATTAGTCACACACCTGCAGAACATCCAGGTGTCACACAGGACTTGGCAGGTACCATTGAATATCATATTTGTAAAAATAAATCCTCCAAGGTGAGGGCAGAGGGTACATGGAGGAGCAAAAAGTATTCCAGCTTTCCTACAGAAATTACAGAAATAGAAGTGTTGGTTAAAACTGTTGGTTTTACAGCAATGCATTTTATTAGTTTGCTTTCATCCATGAACTTTCCTAGAAAAGATTGTTATTTTCAGCTTTTTTCTACCCAGCCCATTGAGATGGGTGAGAACCACTATATTCTCCTCAAAGCTAAGGTTTCTTTCTCACAGGTTGATCCTCAGCTCAGGTTTGCAGAGTGGAGCCAAGCCAGAGCTGTTGAGGCATTTCCAGCTGCCATTGCTCAGATCTCTATGCTGTGTCCACCCTGGAACCTTCCCTGGCTGTTGGATTCAGATCTGCAGAAATTGGCAACTGCCCATCAGTCCCCATTCCCTCTCAGAACTGCCTTGTATCAGATGCAGAAATTCTGAGATTCACTTGCCTGTTCCTAAAACATATCCTGCCCTGGTTTGTTGTTGCAGGGCTGATTTGGCCATCTGTGCTTTTTGAAAAGGAAAGATTTGTATTTAAAACCAAATGAGATTTTGACATGTGTCCAGTTTTCTGCTATTTTTTTTTCTCAAGACACTGCTTTGCAGCAACTGAAATTATTTGTTTAGATTGAAGGCAACATCATTGATTATATTTCTTTTTAGATATGTGTGATTCTAGTGAGGGATGGGTAGGAATGTCACCACTCCAAGGGCCACTCACTGACATATGGCCCAGCTGCCAGATCCATTCCCTGCTGTATCCACAGTACTCACATCACACATCCTCCAGGGCAGGCCCAAATTGACAGCAAAGCATGTGTCCCTAAGAACACAGAAAGAGTCAGGTCACTGCAGGGGCCTTTGGCCTCTGAGGAGGCACTGCTGAACAAGCAGACCTAGGACAGTCCAAGGACATTTTGTGCTGTGGGGGAGACAAGTTTCAATGGTACCAGTTAATGGGAACATTAAAATTTGTTTCTGACTTAAAACTGATATTCAGTTTAACCTTGAATATCCAGGATACATCACCCACACCTACAGGAGTTTAGCCTCACTGACAGCAGTGGCCTTTGCAGGAGATTTAGGGTGTGTCTGTACACATTTAACTAGCAGAAGATACCCTGATTTCACAAAGAGGTTCTACAAAATTAGACCAGTTACTGCTGTAAGATTTCACCACTGCAAATTACTATAGAGACCCCGAGCCTGATCCAGTTGTCACATCTACAAAAAGACTCCCACTGGTCTCATTCTTTAAAATCAGAGAGGTTTCCTGAGACGTCAGCTAGGGATTTTCCTAAGTGCTCCTAATGGGAGCACGTATGTCAGTCATTAATGCTTTAGAAAATACCACTTCTCACATGCCATTGCATTTGGTTACTAAACCTCAGCCTGATTTTCTTACTATTATTTTCACAGGGCTCATTACCTTTGCCACAGCCCGTGGTGTGATTCTTGAGGCTGTCCTTTGCAGGGCCAGGAGTTGGGCTTTGCTGAGCCTTGTGAGTCCCTGCTGACTCACAGTATTCTGTGATTCTCTCCTAGCTGCTGTCCAGCTCACACCTGTGGATGTACTTCCCCTCACAAGCCCCCAGTGACATTGGTGTGCCCCCATTGTAGCAGTGAGGCCCAAGCACATCTGTGCTGTGCTGGGCAGGGACTGAGGTGCCTTGGTAACTTAGAACAGGGGTTAAGAGACTCAACATGATTTGTTTAAGAGATGGCTTAAGAGATGTTTAAGATGGTTTAAGAGATTCAACATGATCCCTTAGGAAGGATATGGCAGATAGGGTTTCTCCAAGTCCTAGGCAAGTGACTACCTCTATTATTTTTCTGCCATAATTCTTAAAAAAAAAATAAAAAATCTTGGAGGAAAGCCTACTGAGTCTCTTGGGGAATTTTCCAGGAGGAGATTGCTGTCAACTTAGATGCCATTGTGGGGGCACTGCTGTTCTTACACATATACAGCTCTTCAGCACAGAAACAGAAGGAGACCAACACACAGAATTAAGAATGCAGAAACCATTTTCTCCTTACTTGTCTTTCTCCTGGGGGATTCTTGTTTAGATCAATTTTGTCATTATTGTTTTGGAGCTTAATGCTAGTAAGAATAAATTTAATTGCAATCTTGATATTCCCTATGATGTCATAATGGATACATGTAAATAATTTGAAGAGAATAATATTTTTCACTGCACTTTCCTATTAAAGAAGCCAGTGAAGGAAGAGCCATGCACACACTGGTGTTGATAATTCATGCTTCAGAGAGGTGCTCATTCTATACCAGAATACCCTGGACTAGGTTGCATCCTCAGTAGTGTTAATTTACATTCCAGGCTTCCAAAGACTGGATTTAGTATGCCTTCCAGCAAAGGAAGAGATTCCCTGTGGTCCCTTTGAAGTGGTACATAGTGATTATTTTTCCTTCTGTTTTGATAAGACAGGTTACTCTAGGTATGCTGCCAGTTGCCATTCATTTCTCTTTTACCATCTCTTTCTGGTAACTTTTATGTGTGCCAGACACTTTAGATTTCTATTACTCATAGCTAATGCAACTGGGAGCCTCTCCTTGCCTATTCTTCCCTTTCTTTCTGTCCTGATCAAGTGGTAGTGGAAAGGGAGAGAGGAATGATGCTGTTATCCACAGGATGCCTTGACTTACCATCACTTAATTAACAGAATCTGCATCAACACATTCTGATATACTATAGCAGCAGTTATTAACACAATGGCTGTATTTCAACAAGTTTACCTGTTCATGAAGTACTTTTGATTGCCCCTCAAATTTGTTGTTCACAGTCATAGTCCACAACCTTCCCACAACACAGGAGCTTCTTTGCATTTACAGGGAGATGCATAAAGTGGAATCATCGTCATCCACACAGAGGAGACCTAAAGAAATGCTCCTTTTTTACAGTACTCAAGCCAGGATATCTTTCATATAGAATCCAACTCCATGGCATGATTTTCTGTACTAGGGAAGGATGGTTCCAAGGACCCAAAGAATTATTAGGCCAACAGAAAAATATAATATGAAAAAAAAAAAAGAAAGCGTTATGAAACAAGGCTACTGGATCAACACAAGTGCTGAAAAAAGGCTGGGGTATCCCACTCACAGATGAACATCAGCCACTGAGGGTGACCTTGCAGGCAGTGCACGTTTGGCAGCTTTGTTTTAACACCTAGGAAGGAATCTACAGAGCTGTTCATAACTTTGTGCTGGCTGGAAGAAAGAGGGCCCAGTAAAGCAGGTTCCAGTCAGGGGTACCAGGGATGAACTTAGAAAAATAAAAGCAAAAGAAACACATGAAAAGTTTCTTGCTATTTGTAACCTTAGTGCCAGAGTGACAGAGCAGAGTTGGCCCAGTGAGTGTCCGGCCTTGAGCTGGCAGCCCATGCCCCAAGTTGCTCCACCTGCTCAGAGTGAAGGAACACTCCAAGCCAGAGCAGGAAATGCCCCTCAGATTTAGATCTGATGGAACTTCAGCAAGACCTTGAGATCACTGCAGAGCTTTAGGTTCTGAAGAAGCTGCTGCTGATGCCACAACAGACACATCATCTTCTTTCAGCAAAACAAGCATGCAGACAGCCAGTGGAGCTGTGAAATTTAGTAGGGAAAAAAAGTGAAAAGAAACAAATAAAAGGAAAAGGTGTGGTTACATTTACTGGGTGAAAACAGCCCATATAGCAATTAAATTCCAGCTTCTCTTCACTGGTAGTCTACAAGCACATTTTCACCCCACTAAAGATACACAGAAATATTACCATCACAGAGCCTCACTCTGAAAGAAAGTGTGCAGAGAGCTGCTGGTGTGACAGCAGATTTCTCCTGGCATTTTGTTTTGATAGCTTCTGTGATATCAAACAGATCTGACAGCTCATCCTCAAGAAGTTTCCATATAGCAGTGCAAAAAGAAAGAGTAAAATTTAGTTTGTTACTGATTTCTGTTTTGGGTTTTTTTTTTGTTTTTTTTTTCTGCTGACAATAATAAGTTATTTAGCAAAGCCAGCTGAAAGCCATAAAGCCCATGTATTTAACTCCAAAAAGTACACTTAGTATTGCAAGGCTCTTAATTCTTTCATGGGAAATCACAGCGAGGATGCAACTACCTTGTGTGGGTGACAATGATACCTTACCCTGGATAGTCACAGCATTCCAGACTTCCAAACCCCTCACCACTGCCCAGCAATAGGATTTTCTGAACATCAATGCAGTTTTGCTATAAAGTGAAAAGCACAATTTACACAGCAAGAAATATCGATCTTTCTTAGGAAAATCCTTCAAGTTTAGTAAATGACATTTAATTAGATGGGCAGGAGGAAGGCAGAAGTAGTAGTCTGCCCTGGGAGAAGAGAACAGAGAATTCCTGCCTGGGACAGGGAATAAGAACAGTCTGAGGACAGTTGTTGTCTTTTCGCTATTCAAATGGAAAGAGGAGTGGGCAGTAGGGAAAAATGTCAATGAAGAGGAACTGTCTGGCAGATGAAAGCTCTGGAGCCTGTGCTGGGGTTACATGTAGTTCCCTGGTCAGAAGGACTCTGCCCTTCACAGGAGAAGTGAATCAGGAAAAAAGCAGAAAGGGAAACCATAGTTTGCTCTGGAGGCTAAGGCAGGAATGATCCTCTTTTGCTCCAAAAGGAGCACAGGACTAGCAAGAGTTCCTACCCAGGCACAATGCAAAGATTTACACAAGACATGCTGTGGGAGCTAATCAGGAGTTTGTTAAAATATGTATGTGCACTAAATAAAATATCAAGTGGTATAAATACATCTCTGTCCCAGCTCATTCTGCCCTGTCAGGAAAGCACCACAGTCTACAGAGCTTCACAAGGGGTTTCTTCTGCATGGCACTGAACTTCAGTCCTCAGCTCTTTGACTTCTGACAGGCACATGTCAGACATCAATCACATGTTGGTGTTTCTTTGCACATCTATCCCTGTCAGAGTCTTACAATTGCTTCTGAGTTTATACTATTTTGTAGCTCGTTGCTTTTAAATTCACCATTATGAGCCAAACATGGAGACTCTAACAGTAAAAATCTCTTCAGTTCTCTGGTTTCTGTGCAATGGGACTTGCAAAAGCACCATAACACAGCTCTGCAGCAGGGTTCCTTTGGTCTCCTACCAGGTGAAGGTCAATACACATTAAGTAACAGCAGGTGCAAATGTCCAGCTGCTCCATTTACCTGTGTCCCAAGGCTCATGCCATCACAGTCCCCATGCACACAGGTGGGGTTCACTCTCCTGTGCAGTCTGACAAGCAGCTACTGACACATCACATCAGTCCTTTTTGGAGTCCCCACTTGTAAAGGGGGGCCAAAGCAAGGCTGAACCAGCTCTTACAGGTCCCTCTTGGGCACAGCTGCCACATGTCCAGCCTTTTCCAGTCCCTTCCCCCTTCTCTGGCCTCCTTTCTGTGCCCTGTCTGGGGGCAGCTGTCTCTCACTGCCAGGCAGAAACACAAGTGCTGATACATCCTTCCTGCAGAAAGCTCTCCTTGCCCTTTCTCCAGGATGGAAGGCATTGTGAGTTAACAGTTCACTTCCACCAGGATCCTTGAGAATTTTTCGAACACAGGTTATTTTAGGATTCTAAAACAATTACTGTTTAGTTTCTTTTATGCTGTCTGGGAAGATCTGGGCTGAACTGCATCCTCAGCACACACTGTCCTCTTTCTCTGATGCTGTGCCTTCTTTGGCACACTTGAGATTCCAGCAAAGTCCAGAGACCTCTGTAGGATGTTCTAGCACTGGCCACCATCTATCCTTAGGACCAACAGACTTCTACCCAGACTTCTACTGATGTGACCATTTATGAAACCAGGGGTGGTACAGCCCAGTGTTGGACACTTTGTAGGTTACCCAGCTCCAGAGCACCTGAAGAACAAACACCTCTGGCCATCTTCATCCTCACACCCCAGTACCTGAGAGAAAAGGAAGCTGCAAGAACATTTGACAACTCAAAGACTGCTGTGAAAGAGCTCCATTTGTAGTAAATCAGCTTTGCATGGCTCTGTATGCTCAGGCTGGGCCTGTACTACATTTGCATGAAGCACATCTTTCTCCAAAGCAGATCATTGCCCTTCACAGCACAGCTGGCACTGCTGCCCCAGCAATACCTGAATATCTCTTCCAGACTGTGATGCCTCCTCCCTTTGTTCATCTCTCCTGCTCAATAAATTCCAAAGGGAAGACTCTCGCTTTGATTTCTCTGCAGGTATGATCTGAACTCTTTTTGTTATTGTAACTAAATTCTAGAGCTCTGCAAATTGGCTACCATGATTTAAAGCATGAAGGTGAATCTGTACTGACTTTACTTCCAAATCAATTCTTCTTAGCTGTTATTTCTTCTGGCTGTATCAAAGTTAGGGTAGAAGCACCCATGCAGACTGACACCTTGGCTCAGCTCGTAGGACTGTGCTAACCCCAGAGCCAAAGCCACTGATGCTGGGCTGCCAGAGAGCCTGGAAAGGGTGCAAGGCACTGCAGAGCTCCCCCCAGACACCTCTGAGCCCAGTGTACAAACCTGCATTTTCAGGGTCTGAATCAACCCTGGCCAACACTGTGCTAGCAGCAGAGGACCATGAGTGACCTGCCACTACAGCTTTAAGACTGGAGTGGACAGAAATGGTACATTCAGCCTGTAGGACCCACTGGAGGCCTTGTGCCCCAAACTGGCCAGACTGGTGTCACTTGGTCATTGCTGAGCAGCACCTGGGCACAGAGAGCAGAATTTCACTTCAGCTCAGGAAATCCTGCTGCCACTGGAATCAATGGTACCTGTGACTTCCACAGATGCTGATGCCAAGTGTTTAGAGCTGTTACACCCTCCCACCCCATTTAGACCAGTTGGAAGAGTATTTTATTCCTTTGCACCTTTGTCCCTAAACATCTGAACCCAGAGCCACAACCTGCATTATATGAATGAAAAAGGTGCCTTGTGTTCATCAGTGCTGGCTCAAGTTGGCTTTTAGGGGAGATTTAGATACAAGCTCACCACCAGCTGCCCAGCTGAGTCCTCTTCTGAGCTCTGAGGCTAATTTCTGAAACCCCTAAGAGGATTTTATCCAGGGTCTATTAGCCATTGTACAGCAGGAGGTACATTACCATGGAACAACAACTCCAAGGAAATAGCTCAGATTTACAGTGCAACTGAACAGAGTGGGAAATTGAGTAGTCCCAGGTGTAGCCTGAGTAAGTTCCTTGTAACAGGAAGAAAAAAAAAAAACAACAACCCAAAAAAACCCCAAAACAACGGAGTGAAAACTAAACAGGAATGGCTCCAGAAAGGTGTGCATGTCTTTCACTCATTTTCCTATTTAATATTAAGAATTGTATATTTTACCCAAATTTTTACCCTAGTCTTATGGGTGTACAACAAATAGGCTTTGACACAGTATATACACGGATAGAAACATAAATGCATTTGCAACTAATATTGTACACCTATAGAAAACTACAATCTTCTAAGTGAAAAATTCTTTACCAAAACATTTATGTGCTGTTGCTTGTAAGTTTTTACTGCTGTGAAATACTACTTAGTCTAGAATACACACAGAAATATCATGTGTGGATCATAATCCTGCAGTGTCATGAGGATGTGATGCTAAATGCTTATGAGTATTGAAAACTCAGTGAATTGAGAGGTCTGGAGCAAAAACCAGCAGGGAAAAAAGAGAGGAGAGGAGGGGTGAAGAAACAACTAACTAACCAACCAAACAAAAAAACTTAAGACACACCCACAAGTTTTAGTGTAGCAGTCAAAATAAAATAAATATAAAATGGGAACAATATCAAGCATGTACAGCAATTGTGCACTGAAGATTACATTACATGGCTGAGGAAATACTGTGAAATACTGCCAAGAGCTCTTTACCCTTCCTGGGGTGCCATCAGCATCCTTGAGTAAGCTTCAGGCAGAGATCCCCAGATCTCCAGCAGGAGCACCTGTAGTGTGACCCTGCTTTGGGGAACCGCTGCACTCAGCCCAGGCAGGGAAGGGAAATCTCTGTGTGTTGCTTTCCTTTTCCACCCCACAGAGCTCACTGGTGATTCCTAAATTGTGCAGATCTAGTGATACTCTGCACTGGCAGGAGAGCCAGCAGCACTTATCCCTGCTTACCTAGAATCACCCAGAAAACAAGTTTCTCTAGTGTATAATATACGAGGTTTTAGGGCTGCAGCTAAATAATAAAAAATACCCTCCAGGGCAAAGCAGACTGACTAAAGCCCAGGTGCAGGTAGCCAAAGTGCCTCAGTGCACAGGCATAGTCCCTTGGCTTCTGGGTACAAGGTGAAGTGTGGCCCAAATGTCTCCTTCTCTAAAGGAAATCTGGGAGCTGGGCAAACCTGCTGTGTCAGACAGGAGAGCCCTGCACAGGGCAGGGAAGCCAGGCAGGAACCACGGAGCCTCTTCATCCAAACTCCTGCCATCAGGGATGAAGGCTCCCTCCGTGGGAAGATGCATCTTCAAAGCATGGAGTGGCATGAGTGGAGACCACAGGAGCTGTGTGTGACAGTCACAGAGGTCCCAGAAAGGGCTCCCAGTGAATTTGTGGAGATGCCCATCGAGGGATGAGGTGGTATCACACCTGCTTTAGCTCACAGGTTTTTTCCCCAGGGTCTCTGCATTTCTAAAGCCAAGTTCTGTAAGTGGGCAAGTTCTCACTGTTGCTATTACAGCATAATTTGCATACAAACCATTAAAAACAAACCCATTACAAGCTATTTACATACATAATATATGAAATTCCTCCATTGCATCTTCATGATCTTGACTGTTATCTGTCATCCTTCTCTTAGATAATTTGAATTTGTACAGGAATATTTTTCATCCTCCAACTATTTTTCCCTGCCTAATACTAAAGCATTAATGCATCTGGGGTCCCAACATGTAGTTGATGTGTGCATTGAAACAAATTTACCCAAGGCAAAATCAAAAATTTTGATCTGCATATCATATAGAATGTCATCTGCAGTGCCAACTACATAAAGTTAAATACAACAGAGACATTTCTTTTCCAAGTCTGTGTTCCAAACCTCACTGCACTCACTGCTCCAATTCCAAGTTCTGTACAAGGAGCAAGCAAACCCTGCACAATTGTCCTCTGGAAATAAGCTCAGCTGTATTTAGAGCAAAGGAAAGTACCTCTGGGATGAACATCCTTGGCTGGATGGAGGAGCAATGCCTCTGTATATTGGCAGTGAGGCTGGTTGTGGAAAGAAGCCTGATTTGTAATGTGATTGTGTTTGTGAAAGTGTTCACTGCAAATGCTACTTATGTGTGCTGACCCCTTAAATGCAATTACTGACTATGATCACAGCTCAGATTGATAATATTTTGTGTTTAGCCTTCAGGGAAATAATCAAGAACAGAAAACTAGATGGAATTGTGTCTTCTTACTGAAGCTGAAAAGTAGTCTGCTTTGGGCTGACATTAAATGCTTCTATACATCAGCTAACTCACCAAGGGAATTCTGGGTGGCAAAAGACTTACAGGCATTAAGGGAAAACAGTGGATCTATATAGGCTAAAGTAAAGCCCTCCTGAGTAACCAGAACAGTGTCTAGGCCAGACAAACCCACCACAGTTTTCCTTTTTACTGGGGCAAAATTAGATTCTTTGGCAGAAGATCTGAACAAGTCCATTCACACCGAGGGTTCCCTCAAAGATGGAACATTGTTTGGATCCCAGCACTTGCATCTGCTCTTATGCTTCATCAGGGCTCCAGCAGGGAGCACATCTGTTGCACTCACACACAACACGAAATGTAGAGATACAGCTGAGTGAAGGTAAAGAAGAAGTAAATTTTATTTTGGTTTTTGCATTATATAGAGTTTTGGGAACAACTATCGATTGGAAGGTGAAGTTACATTTTTTCTAACTTCATTGGTTAATGACAAAGTCTATTAAACCTTTTTTCTCCCAGGAGGAAGAATGCAAAACGAAAAGACAGTTAGAAAAACATGTGCGTGTTTACAAAAAGCAGTGTGAGAAACTCCATCACAAGAATGAAAACATCAGAAGGCTGAAAATCAGAGCGACACACATCCACACCTGTCCCTAGGCCATAAGAGTCTCCTGGAGAAGCCATGGTTTGGGTGGAGTTCCAGGGGGAGCCTGTTCCCTGCCAGCCTGGAACAAGCTGTGGTGATGCAAACACAGTTACACAGACAGGGCTGCTCCTCACAGGAGCAGTGATGAGCTTGAACACTGCAGATTTACACATAGGGATGGCTCTGGCAGAAGTCCCCTGTGTCTCTACTGAGATTGTTTTGCTTTAAATGTGATACACTCAATATCTCCTCCCTTGCCTCTGCCAATTGGGATCCTCCAGGGGCACCAAAATTTAAAAGTATCAGTGAGCAGACAAAAAAGCAGAAAGCCTGATTCAAAGACATGCCCCTATGATAGCACAGATGTTTTACTGTCATCCCATTCTGCTTTGTTGGAAGTCACAGAACTTCCTCATCACAAGGAGGACAAAGGCCTTGCTCAGGGCTCTGATAAACAACTCCTCACATGTGGTTCCCAGTACTTCAGTAAAAGTCTGAAGTACTTCTCTGTGACAACATTTAGCCTGTCAGATTAATGATACACTTAATGCTCTGGAACTCTTAGGAGACAGCAAGGACTAACTTAAAAATAAGCACAATGGGAGTTAATTTCTGCAGCATGAAAATATCACCTCAAATAGTAGTTCCACACACAGTGCAGGTATTCTCAAATGCTTGGGACTGCTCATCATGGCAAAGTATCTCCATATGGCAGAGAAGAAGCAGCTGAAAGGGAAGAACTTTGCTGCTCTTGGGCTTTGCAAGTCAGGGCAGTGGTACAAAACGGGGGTACCTAGATAATGCATTTCCTGTTCACATTTTGGAACAGCCCAGTTCCAAAGAAAGAACCCCTCCTACAGAACTGCTGCCAAGAAACCTTGAATGAATCAGCCTCAGACACATCCTGTCCAGGGTATAAGGCATATTCTGACAGAAGCTCTAAAGCCCACCTTATTTAATGACAGAAAATGAGGTTTTATTGAAGTCTTTTTCCATTGTCTCTCCTTGTGAGACTTTATCCTGGGTGCCAAGGTGTTTCCTATTAGATGACCATTTAAGCACTGCAAAAATCACTGAGAAAACCCAAGAGGAACTCTTTGGACCACATCTTTCAGATGTTTAAAACAGCCTAGTTTAGCTTGGAATCCAATATTCACTATGCCCTGGAAGGATGGATGGGGCCACTCTAAAACATCAATAGTACAGTCTCTGTCATTTAAGCAATTACTTCATTTCTCTTGCTACTGTCTGGAAAATAAATCCTTCAGCAATGATGGACCTGAGCTTTGTCAGGACTTTAATCCTGTTGTTTCCTCACTCAGACTTTACACCTTGCTTCTCTGCATATCACAGCCAAGGTTTATCCCAGAGGTTATTGTTTTAATCAACATTTTTACCTCTCTATGAATGGAAAACATTACATCAAGTGTCAGGGCTTTTTTCTCTCTTTTTTTCTTTTTCAATAAACGGATGTTCTGTTTCTTTAATAGGTTTAGTTCTCACCAGTGCTCAATTCGTACTCATTTGTTAAGTCTAATTAGTCAGTATTCAAATGTGCCATGCATTAATTTGGCCACTGCTCAAATCTCACACAGATTTCATAAGAAAATGGATTATTTGAATTTTAAACACAGTCTGCTCCACCAATTCTGGTATATTAAGCAAACTCACAAGCCATTAGGGCCATAAAATGCCAGTTGACCTAACAGCCTACAACAGAACAGAGAGAAAAAGCTATTTATGTTATTAACTGATGCTCTGAAGTGAGAGCTACACACATTGATCCTATATAATTTGATTTCTCCAAGATTTGGGTGAAGTCCAGATATTTGGCTACTTGAGCCTCAGCACAGAACTGCTGGCCATCAGACACAGAAGCAGAGCCTCGAGATTGCCCAGAGCCAGGACTCACTCCAGCCTTCTCTGGCTGCAGCCACAGAAAAGAGATCACCCTGCCTGCCTCACCTGCCTGCTTTAATTATCATATTAAACAGATCACCTGTTTAATATGATAATTAAGTCATTGTAGCTAATGGGCTTTAAATACATCTTTTAGGGTAGTCTAGACAACTCCTTAGCATTATCCTCAGAGCAAGGAGGGATCTTCTGTATTTCTGTGCCAATTTGTGCTGGAGACAAGGCAGAGGCTGCTCAGAGCTTGAGGCAATCAGTTAAAGACAAGCCTAAGCCCCCACTCCTCCTCTCACTGATGGGTGCTGCTGTCAAGCTTACCAAGGGTTTTTGCCTTCACTTAGAACACTCAAATTCTCCTTTTAGAGCTGAGGGAACAGTTGGACACACCAGCCTTTCCAGGTTCCCCCAGTGCCTCTGGCACAGAAATTTGTGGCCATTAGCTTGTCTAGACAGGGATGTTGGGGTGGTAGCTGGGCTACTGATGTTAGCATAGGAAAGGAAAGTGCATTTGAACACAGGTCTGCTCTGCCTCTGCTAATGCACTTCAGTGGCACAGCACAGCCACTGTCCCTTCAGCCAGTCTAGACAAGGCCACAGGGACCCCGGGATCTGGGCTGAGCACTCAACTTACATCTCCTTGAACTGCAATAGCTTTGTTGTAATTCAGCACGACAGCACTTTCCAAACACAGCAACCTGTGAAATAAATGTTTCAGGGTTCAATTCAGGGTTAGCCTGACTCCTTTGGCAACACTTCCTTCTCCAAATAAGTGCAGAAATTACAGGAGACAAGCAAGTCCACCCAAACCATGGCAACAGTCCAGGACAAGGATGATTAATAAAATCACCTCAAGGTGAAAAAGCGCAGGACTGCCGAGATCTTTGCAAATAACAAGTTCTGAAATTCCACCACTGAAGCTTCCATAAGCAGCAGTGTTCAGAAGTGTGATAGTATCCTCACACTGGGTAACAGCAAATGAAAGGGAACCTTCCAGCTCTGCCTCTCTGCACAGGGTCAGAAAAAAACCAAAAGGCAACAGCAAAGTGGGGTCATTTGGCTGCCATAGTTTTTAAGCATCACTGACTTGATAGTTCTTCTCAAAATGAACATGGGACCAGGCAGAGAAGGGACTTGGCAAATTATCCACAAAACTTTTCACAACACTGCCCTGGCAATGGGATCAGTTCCATCTATCAGCCTGATGTGAAAACTGATGAACTTCTTCAGGTTCTACAGACCCAGAGATGAGCAAATAAAAGATTTCTCTTTTAGTCCAATAGTGGAATTGCACATAGATGTGAGAAATTGGGGGGTGGGAGAGAAAACTTTTCAGAGTGGGGAGGTGTAGAGACAGATTTGCCTGGGGATAAATGAGGTCTTTCAGGTGCATAGAAAGAGCCTGTAGCTTTTGACTGAAGAGCTTTCCAGCCCAAATGCAGTATTTTACTTTGCCTTTGTATAATGCAAGACATATAATTTAAAAAAAAAATTCCTCATTTCAAACTTTATTTCTTAAATAAAAGTCAGTTTTTCAACTGGCAGTCTTAGGGCAAAATGCCTTGGTATTTTAAAAGCACTGTCCTTTATCCTTTTGAGTTAAAATTATTTGCAAACTGCTTCAAAGGCTGGCATAGCTGGTCAGGCATGTAGTGCTGAGCACAGCCAGGTGTTTCTTGTTGCAGTCCCAGTGGTCTGGGATTAAGGCACAATGTAGCACGGACACATCCCTTTGTATTCGTGTCTGGTAATGTTTTTTACGTTATCAAGGACTTTGAACACTCACTATCTAAGGATACCCTTGCAATTTCTGGTTTGGTCTGTTTTAAAACTTGTCAGCACAACAGTAGTCGACTAAGAAGCCTGAATTGAAGAGGCATGGCAAAGAATGGCCAAAGCTCCCTGTGTTTGAATGCACCCCATTGTGTCTTTACTCTCCAGGATTTTCCACAACTGTCTTTCCAGCACAGTCTTTATCTGGAGATAATTGAGCAAATAAGTGGCAAAGAAGAACTCGAAGAGCTCTGTCTGATCACTGCAGCAGAGATTAAACTAAAGCTATTGTATCACAGGCCACTGGTTTTCTCCCCTCAGGTGCTGGATGCAAACACTACTAATGGGTGAAAGCCCAGCTTGTGTTCACAAGGAGAGAAAACACCAAGGGTTTGGTGGTTATGTCCAAGAAAGGGACAGTGACAAGACAGCAGAGCCATCACTCTGTGGTGCTGCTGTGCCTGGCTCAGAGCAGCTTTGCACTGACCCAGATGCTGGGACTGGGAGCAAGTCCCTGAGGTGCTGCACCTCCCTGAGCTCTGTGTCCACTCACCTGGGCAGGGCTGAGGCACAGCCCACAGCTTTCCCCTCAGCACCACTCCCAGCTGCTCCAAGATCAATTCCCCATAAACTGTAGGGGGAAATGCACCTTTCAGGGCAGAAGGGAGACTTGGGAGAAGTCATTGGGAGACTGTGAAATGCACAGAATGCAATGGCTGTGAGCACCTGCTCAGGCAGCCCCTACAGCCCTTGCTGGACACCTCCACAGTGATGGGCACAGCCTCTCTCCAGCATCACAATCACACTGGCCTTCAGAAATAGCAGCTTTTCCCTTCACCCCCTGACTATCAAGAAGCATTTGGGAATGCTGATAGAAGAAAAAGGGAAAAAAAAATAAATTTCCCTTCAGAACAATCCCAGCAGGAGCCATCCATGTCTCCCTCTGAGAAGAACTGATTTTGTGTTACATTTAATGACTGGGGAGCCACACAGTGCAACAGGCAGAGGCAACAAGCAACACCCTCCACAGCTTAGACACTTCCAAGCTTCCATGCTGTTCCCAGTGCTGCAGATCTGCCTCTCACTGCAGCCCCCAACCAACCCCATCTGGGAAGCAAAGGCAGACAGTCCATTTGACTGTCACTCACTCAGACAAACCAGTGCCAAAATGGGCCCAGAGCTTAAATTTCTAAACCGCTTGCTCCATTGTCACCAAACCTACTTTTCAAGCAAGACTTGCCAAGGCTTCAAATCTTAACCAAACGAATCAATCTAAATGATGAAATTGGAAAAAAATAGAAACCAAAGAAATCTTACAAAGCTCAAATCTGTTCTGCCACACAGGCAGAGGAGGCCACAGGTATAGGAAATACACTTTGCTGTCTGAAGTGGAAAAATGATGAGCTGTTGGATGTGTTTTTCAATGGAAGATCAAGTTTCCATTACCCTTGTCATTCATAGGTCAAAGTCATCGAAACTCTACAGCAAAAAGGAAAGAGATGCACCTGTGCTACCAGAGAGTGAAGGATGAGGACAAAGATAGAAAATCAGAGACAGAGAGCCCTTTGACATTCCTCAGGAGAGAAAGGCTTTCTCATGGATTTAAATTAAAACTGTGCAAAGAGAGCACTTTGCTGGGAAGCGAGACGGATGGCTGCCACTAGCATGAACAAGTTTGTCTGACACATTTTGTCTGTGACCCTTTGCTGTGACAGGGAAGGCAAAACCTCGCCAGATTGTTGTGGCTAAAAAAATTATAAACCACCAGAAGAGTGGTGAAGTAATTTAAACCAATTTTTTTTAAATCCTCTCACCACTAAGGATTCAACACCACCACGTTTCCTTTATAGAAACAGGGAAAAGTTTCTTTTTGCCCAGCTAAATGTATTGGGTTTGTGTAGCAAGGTTTTGGTAGCAGGGGTACAGGATGGCTTCTGTGAGAAGCTGCCAGAGTTACTGTGTCCGAGGGAGCCAATGCCAGCTGGCTCCACAATGAACCCACTGCTGGCCAAGGCTGAGGCAAACAGCCTCACATTCAGCATGGCATTTGACCCCAGCAAAGGGCATCAGATATCTCTGATCCATATTGCTTCTACTCTGAGCAGCAGAGCAGGCAGAAGCAGGACAGTGTTGGGTGCAGGCCTGGCAAGGAACAATGACTCCGCTGCATTTTCCATGACCTTCTCACCCTTTGGACTCTATGGCAGCTGCTGACTTAGCAGCCACTGCCAGGTACCACAAGGATTTACACTCTCAAGCTAGCTGCTTCTCTCTTCCATAACAACAGCAGTATTATCTCCCAAACTGAATTTGCCTAGCCTGGGTCTAACACTGTATCCTGTATGTGACAGTACACCATTCCATTGCCAAAACACTCCCTAACCCCTCCAACATGCTTAATGATGAATGAAGCACTAAATTTGTTCTCAGTAGTTAAATTTGAGGCAGATACTGTATGACATGAGAGATGAGGGTGTATTGAACTTGTACCAGGCCACAGCTTTCCCCTGTTTGCATGGCCAGGTGTGTGATAGAGATGTCCAGCACACACCACATCAGTGTTGATTTAATGCAGTTCCCATCACTGGGGTGCAATCCTGGAGCACAGCCTCCCCTGCAGAGAGGAGAGCAGAGACAGGCTCAGATAAGCATGTTTCAGAAGGGAACAGGAGTATTCCCACCTAGCTTTGTTCTCTAAATGTGTGTGAGGACATAAACACTTGGTGTTCTGGAGGAGGACAGCTGTTGCTCCCATGCCACGAGTGGCTGTTCCTCAGGGAGCCAGCAGCTCTCCAGAGCACCCAGTACTCTCCAGCTTTCAGCCTGCTTCCTGCTGGACAGACTGCTGCATTCATACCTGATTCTGTTCCCTTCAGGGCAGCACTCAGAATATTCCCTCTGAAGTGAGGGAGAGATGAGCACAAGCACTGGAAAGAGGCCCAAGTCCATCAGCCCAGCATGCACAGGGAGCAAGTGGAACTCACCATCACTATCAAAGTCTCTTGCAAACCCCCAGGATCACAGCCACAGAGCCTGAGGAAGGCAGAAGTTTAGCAGTAATGGGAGAAAAGCTCAGGACTCTCCAGATGTTCCAGTGCTCTGGAAGTCAAAGATTAAAAAAAATAATACCTGCAATGCATCAGAAGTGTTAGTTCAACTGAGTCTTCTGTGACACTGAAGTCAATCATTGGTGTTTATAGCAGACAGGCAGCAAAGGGACAGTGGCACTACTGGCAACACCGAGGAGTGTTGCAAGCTTCTGCTTCTTCTTGCTCATTCTCTCTTGCTCTGTTCTCTGGTGCTGCTTCTTATACCCTTGCTGCTACACCTGTTTCACCTGTGTGCCCTTTTGTGGTTGGTCAGTGCCCCTCAGCATTCCATGGCTCATCACCTTCAATACCAATCACCTGTCTGACAGAGCTGTAGCCCATTGGGGATGAGGCTTGGCCACAGCCCCACTCCCAATTCCCACAAGCTGTGTGCCTACAACAGGTGTTAGCATGACAAATTACCTGCAGCTCTAGATCATTAATTCTCCTTAAGATCTCAAATGTCCATGGGTGATGGATGTGAACCCAGATCTTTATGCAGGGGTTGAGACCAGCTTCACCCATAAGCTAATTTCAGAAAGCTAAACGAAAAAAACTATAGAAAAAAGTTTTGATTAAATCCAACAGACAAATCCACAAGAATGATGTGCTGAGCTGTGCTGTACAATGAGTCCCACCCTCCTCAAGCAGAGCTTTTCAATAACAGTGAAGATTCCTGAAATCTAATTAATTTCTTTTAATTATTAAGATGCTGTCCAGGAAATAACACTTAAGGCTGATATCAGACCCTGGAGTTGTTTGGATTGCTTCCGAAACAGCCTCATGCAGCAGAGTCCTGTATTTTGGCAGTCAGCAGTAACAGGTATTACATGACAGCTCAGAAATCAGTTCTTCCCTGTGATCTCATGCCCCTGATGAACAAACCCTTTAACTGACCAAGCAGTGCAGTTGGCTCACTCCTGTAGCAGCACCACTTATTGTGTGAAGAAAAGCTGCTGCAGAGAGGATGAGTCCATTAAAGACAGAGAAAACTGCCCTGCAATCTTTCAGGGAGATTATATAACTGCATCAAAATTAAATTGACATTAATCCAATTCTCATTTCACTGTTTGCCAACAAAAGCTCGTGTGTGATGTGGAACATTCTCTTTACTTTTTAACCAAAGTCTGGAATGCAAATTCAATTTTTATTTTGTCTTTGGTCTAACCTTAGAGAAAGTCTGCAAAAGTCATTCTTTCAGGTTGTAATTCACTAGTGGTGTCCTGAAGCACCAGCCTGGGTCGATGTCCTTCCCTGCCAGTGCTGGGGTCACTCCTGTAAACTGGACAGTGCTATTGCTCTGCTCCCCAGGAACTTCACCCACATGGAGCCATCAGTTTCTCTCCCGTGCCTGGGGATCAGTGCCAGACCTTCCAGCTGCCTTCCCCAGGCACAGCTTTGTGTCAGCAGGGGCGTTTCAGCAAGTACCAAAGCTGAACCAAGAGCACAGGCGCAGAGCCTGCGGCCCCAGCTCCCCGTGCTGTCTCAGCTCAGAGCACGGGCTGGGCACTGGGGCAGCACTGACAGCTCCAGCAGCGGGGCAGGAGCTCAGCGAGGTTGCCACCAGCCCTTCAGCCCGGGCCGGATGAAGGTGCCAGTGCAGCCCCATGGGGGAACACACCCAGCTCATTTCAGGAGCCACCAGCTCCTGCCCTGCCCCGTTTTTGAAACCAGTGCGAATGTGACCAGTAGGGAGTTGTCAAACCTTCAATATTTAATTTGGGGCATTATGATAAGACTCAAAATTAAGCTGGATCCAGGGCAAAGTAATTAAAAACATGACTGGGGAATGGTCCTACTCGCATCTGCCTCAGGCACCTGAATCTGCCGCAGAAACACGTCAGCATCCTCCGCGCAGGATCCAGAGTCAGACCCTCCCCAGCAGCGCATGATCAGAGACTTGGAAGTTGCAAAAGCTACATGAATGCCAGAGGGAATCTTTTTGTTCGTCCTGATGGCATTCACGGCAGGGATTATCGCTAGGAACGCAAATGAGGTGAGCATGGGTGCAGTGACAGTTTGTAATCTATTCAAACGGCTTTACATCCCCCCCCTGCTCAGAGCAGCCCTGCTGCCTGTACCCACTGCCTGATAACAGCAGCAGCCTCCAGTCTTCTGTTTTAATCCACACAGTCGTTAAAATTCGCTCTTCAGCGATTACCTGACATAAGTTTTAGGAGCAGTTTGGGATGCTGTACCCAGCCAGCTGATTAAAGCTGCAGAGTCAGAGCCCCGCAGTGCTCTGGGCTGCTGTTGGACTCGGAACGATCTTTCCCTTCATTGAGCAGGGGTGAATATTCACATAGGTTGTCCATACAGAACCAAAACTGAAAATTCATTCCTGGTAATTCTATGTGGAGAGGACCTGCCTCACACAAACCACAGGAGACTCCACAGCTGAAGCCCTTTCTACCAAAGCAGTATCAGACCTCTTTGCAAGCTCTAGACAAGTGCAATGATTTGAACAGAGAGCATTGTCTATCTCCACTAAGCAAGAAAAACACAATAAACTTGGCAGCTTTTTTTAAAAAAAAAAAAAAAACCAGGAATGCTGGATTCTAGCACATTTCCCCAGCCAGCAGCATCTTCCCTCCTGCTGTTCAGTGGCAGGACACACAGAGCAGTGTCCATCAGCCACTGCACAGGGAATTATTGGGAAAAGCTGTTTCAAGGGCAGTTTCAAGCTGAAGTAGAATGCTGTGTAATCTCCAGTTGTCTCTTCTTATTCCTTATTAGAGAAAGAAGAGCGTCTCAGTGATCACTTACACAGCAAGATGTAACAGAACTGACAGGATTGACTGGGTGCAGTCAGCAGAGCCCAGCACATGCACCAGCCCCTTCATGGTGCTCCACAATGGCAAAGCACATCCCAGCTCCTTGTCCAGGTGCACAGGGGAACCCAGAGCTTATGGGACTGGGAAAAGTCCTATTTTCTTTTTATGTTACCCAGCTCATGCCCTGCCCACACTTCAAGGACTTTGCAGATATTCAGAAATGAAAGCATTTTGATGTGTGTATGCTTCATTACAGAAAATCATGCTCAGAGCAAGTCTGTGGTAAACCACATGGAAAAAAAAATTATCAGCACGAGAAAAGATTCCCAAAGCACCCCAGCCAGCCCTGCAATTATTCAACAGCTAGTTTGGGGAGAAAACAGAGCTAAACAAAGGCTGCAGCACGTGCAGTGCTCTCACTTACAGCACAAGATAAACTTGTTACAGAAAATGGGCCTGTCAGCCAAACAGGGATTTCAGGCAATATCTTAATTCCCAAAACCAGTCTATTGACAGTGATTTACATGTGACAGGAAGGCTCCCGAGCAGATGGGAAGCTGGCAGGCTGTTAGGATAGCTGCAGTCCAAGGAAGATCGCCACTGAATGCTCCTACAGTTCTATAGAGCAGAGACAAACTAAATATGCAAACTGTAAATGTAATTAAAAGGACTGGAGGGATTGGTTAGGAAGGGAGAACGAGAAGGGCTTGAAAGGTATATGTGGAAATATTTAGGCTAACACGTGGGATTTGTATGACAACATTAGGAGGGATGAGTATCAGACAAAGAATAAATTTATGGAGAAATCCACAAGGCTGTTTACTAATGCTCCTGATACACTTAACTAAGATAATTAAAAGCTACAAGCTGACATGCCATTTAAGGAAAAAAGATTATAGGAAACAGCCTGGCATCAGCAAAGAATAAATTGGTTCAATATACATTTCATGAGTGAGTTTCACAAAGAATGCACTGCAAACCATGGATCCAATACATACACACACAATCCTGCTTTGCCACCTCAACACTTACTTGGGTTCTTCATTTTTAGGTTTCCCAGTTCAGCACTGACATCATAATTTCTCATGGGATATTAGGACTTGTGTCCTCAGAGGCAGCATTTAGTTCTGTCCCTTAGGAACTCAAATTCCAATTTCCATCCTGTGCCAGTGGGAGGACTGGAGCAGCCACCCTGAGGGCCAGGTAACCCCTACATCACAGTGTGTGCCTCAGGGCACAGCCCAGCTCCCCTGCCCCTGCCTGGCACAGCAGCTCTGGTTTGACACCTTTTGCAGGGGAATGGCCCAGCCCAGGGACACTCAAGGTGCTCTGCAAAGCCTCCAGCATGTCCAGACAGCCCAGTTACAGGTGGGGGTGCTGCCACTTACAGCACATAGATGACAAAAAATGCCCCTCCCAGAGTTTCCTCTTTCAGCTGGCAAATACCAAACTGACCTTGTGCCAGTCTGGGGACATATCAGTTGTCCTCTGCATCATCCTGCTCCTTAGGGATCACTTTTATAGTACACAGAGCACAGAACTAAGTGCCAGCCATGTCCCACTCCCAGCCCCCTGTCTAAAGGGAAGCTCCTCTGAGTCCCCTAAAAGCAGGGACAAACAAACATCAAAGGGAAAGGGGGCAGAAACCCTGGGGCTGTGGAGGTTAACAGGAAGCACTGCTCTCTCCTAAGCACCAGTAAGGTCACCCCCAGCAGGACAGACATTTCATTCACAGGTTTTGTATTCCAGATGAAGCACAGTTAACAACCAAAAACTTACCAGCACCACCACTGAATCCCTTCAGTGACTTCTCATAGCTGAGAGATGCATTTCCTGACAGAGGCTTCATTGCCTTCCCTCCCAGGGCTGTTCTTTGTTCCATGACACTTCTTACACCTTCTGTCTCACACAGTGTGCCAAGAACTCAAAGCCTACTTCCTACTTCCCTATGGATACTAAAATCTGATGCTTTTGGGGGGTTTTGTATATCTAAAACCAGCCCTGAGCATCCCAACACATACCTACTGCTGGAGGCTCACGTTAGTGATATCCTGAGTGTGTCCAACCAGAAATGCTTCCTGAGAGGATCACCTGCAGGACAGTATTTGTGATTTACAATAAAACCTTACTGCTAAGGCAGACATGCCCACAGGAAATAACAAAAAGCCCAGCTAAAACACTGTGACCTCTTACAAGACTTAGAGAACTACCTGTACTTGAGACTAGACAAAAATAAAGTTGCAGTGGTCTAATTTAAAATAAGAGAACATCTGGTTGTTATTAAAGACATCATTAGTCACCTGTAGCATTTAGAGCACCTATAAAGAAGCAAATAAGCTGTTTGAGCACCTGTGCCTTTATAACCCATTCCAAAGTTAGCATTTGATAAGACAGTGTTTGATAGTATTTTAAAATAGGAGTAATGCAAGTGCAACATAAAGTGGATGATGTACTAAATACAGACAAAGTATATTGCCCAGGTTTACAAGTATATAAAATATGTAATATATGTATTAAAAACATATAATACATATAAAACATGCTGCACTTCTGGTTTCAGCAGTTTTTCTGCAAATGCAATGCTGAATATCCTGAATATTCCAGCTACATCCCTACTAAGCCAAGGAGATTGGGATGCTGCAATGGTTGGGGTGTGGATGTCAGTGACCAGAGTTTAACATCCCTCTTATGGTTTCTGCTTGGTATATATTGGTGCAAACCAAATATAGCATTATTTTTGTGGAACTTTTTGGAGAGGACATGCAATTAAATGACACATTTAATGTCTCTGTCTGGCAGCACTCTGAGAAACTGTTTTAAGGAGAATGTCCTGTACTAAATGCACTGTAATAAACACAGTGAGTCTCTCAGTTGGAGCTTCTCAGTGAGACAGAGAATCCAGAGCTGCCACTCCAGCAGGGGTAGGCCAGGAGTTAAACCAGGCCTTTGTCACCCAGGTGAGGAATTCTGATGCTGGAGAGCCCCAGACAGAGAGTCTCACACAGAGATGTTAAAATATCACTCCTCTTGGCTTGCTGGGAGTGTGCAGCTCTTTGCCTCCCTTACAGCAGGTCAGTGTCTTTAAAAGCAGGTGGATACATTTGCCTTGTGTAATTCCAAGCCTTTTAACCTCAGAACAGAGCAAGACTCTTTATTTTTTAAAGCAGGGTGCTGAGTGGCACTGGGCTTGGCCAGTCTCCCAGCAGACACAAGGGTTGTTTACTCTTGACAGATTGAGACACACTCCAGCACCTGTGGAAAAGACTCTTCATTCCTGTTTCCACTTAGGTAATTCACTTTCTCCTTCAGATCACTACATGTATTTCTAAAATGAATCAACACACCTCCTTCATTGTGTATTTTTATCCTGTAATTCAGAAAATGGGCTTGTTGCCACTGAAGCTGCTCTACAAAATACTCCTAAAGCTGATTTTCACCAGATGAGACTTTTTAGGAGCAGGAGCTGTGCTGGGCCAATAGACCCTTCTCTGTGTTCCCTGTGTCCCTGCTGCTGTCACAGAGGGACAGATGGCCCATCTGAGTACCACCAAGAGTTTGCTTTGCTCCAAGTTTGGAAGCAAGAGGCAAGAGTCAGTTCCATACCTCCCCCCAATTAATGGGATCAGATTTTCCCAACTCCTCTGCATAGTACCTCCATCCTGTAGGAATGCTGGCCTTCCCTTCCTCTGAAGAGACAAAATATTCTGGAACACTCAGGATGTCTTTAGGTAGCTTCTGGGGATTGTTCAATGAATTTTCCAGCGGTTAAATCCATATTCTTCTCATATGTGTCAGAGTCATTTAAAGTGAGATCTTGCACTTTGTTCAACCAGACCATGACAATATAAAATAACTCAAAGTTAGTCTCAAACTGTACATCATTGCTGTGTATCAGCAGTTTTATTAACAAAAAAAATTCCTGTTTTCACTGAAATTTTGCAGCATCTTCTGTCAGGTGAGATGAAGGAGTAGCTTTATCAGACTAGAGAAAAAGTAGTCCCTTGCCTCAATCAGGGACCAGCTGGAGTTACTTCAGGAAAAAATGAAAGTAACTGTATGAGGTTTAAAGCTACTGCCTAATTTTAGATTAAAACACTTCCCTGAGGATCTTTAAAGTAACTTTCATTCATGTCAGGGACTTTTTTTGTTGCCCACCAAAAATCTTTGGAAATGTTTACTTGCAGTGAACACAGCACTGCTGGGCCAAAGGAAGGTGTCCTGTGGGTACAGCAGGTACAGATGTATTTTACAGCTGTTCACTGGCTCAAGTCAAGCTGGAGTCCCAGTATCTCCTCAGGACTGTATTTGGTGTGTGTACATGTTAAACATCAGCCTGTAATGTTTTCTGTACCTATAAAATTATAATGCAACCAGTAACAGACATTGAACAACATCCTGATTTTGTAAAGAGACTTAAATTTTCTCCAAACTTCCTACCTCACTTCAAAAAGCAGTGTCACAGACATCACTTTTTACAACCAAACCCAGCCCATGGTTATCACAAGGTGTGAAGGAAAGCAGTGTTTGGGCAGCAATTATAACATTCCTAATTGTTACCTGTAAGCATCAGAGGAATACAAAGTGCTTTGATCTAAGGAAGAGGCAGTGCAGGATTCCAGGTAGAGTTTAGCATAAATTTATTTCATTAAAAGCTTCATTAACCTGAATTGCTTTACACCTCATTAGCTTCAGACATTCTGGCTTAGCGTATGTTCACCTTCTCCCACTTTTGCACTCCTTCCTCCTCTGTCAGATGGCTCCTGAGCAGCTCCCACCACCACTTCTGGACACTGCTCCAGTAAAACATGCTGATTCTGGAAATCCTTCAGCTGGCACTAAAGCCTTCCAAGGGAAGGCTGAAAGCAGCATTCCTCTTGGCTACAGAAAATTGATTTTTCTAAAGTTTACATTTACATGACATTCTGGAGAGAGTTCCTGTCCACATCCCTCATGACACAGGATCTAGTCAAGAAAAACTGGTGAAATCTCCATGTCCTGCAGTGCCAGAGATCACACACTCCAGGGACAGAGGCCATCAAACTTTTGTCCTGGCATTCCTGTGTGAAAGCCAACAGCTGCCCACCTCACTAGAGCTCATCTTTTACTCAGACATGTACCAGCCCCTTTTCTTCTTTCTGTGGATCCCTCTAATCCAAATTCCACTTCTTTGATTTTCCCATCTCCATTTTTTTTTTTTTTTTTTTTTACAGTCACAACTTCCTGTGCCATTTCCTNCTTTTTTATTTTCCCCTTTCCTTTTTTTTTTTTTTTTTTTTTTTTACAGTCACAACTTCCTGTGCCATTTCCTACTTTGAGGTTATAGCACTCAAAGCATTTTAAATTCCTGCCAATCAAACCTGCAGAGCAGGGGGCTCTCCTGAGAACACTCACCTGTTTTCTGCTGCTTTAGGCTGCAAGAACTGAGTATTTGAAATCTTTACTTTGGTGTCCATGAAGGTCTGACCTTAGAGATGGCACTGTCTGGGGCCCCTCCCTGCCACATCCTTGCACTGGTGGCTGTTACCTCCAGGCCTTTCAGAACAGTCTTGAGAAGATGAAAAAGAGAAATTGATGAAATCTGGAGAAAAGTCAGCACTTAAATGCCATTAAATAGTCATGGCTCAGGTAGTTCATCTCAACTCCTTGCAGGACACACCTCTAGTTCTAAAAGGAATAGCAAGAGAATTGAAATCTCACCTGTTCTGGTAACACTATCAGTGAATACCATTGGGAAGATTTTTAATTAGCATTTTAATTATCAGCATCTACACTGGAACCCTCTTAAAAGCTTTCTAAACAGATCTGTGCAGAGCACTTTAGAAGTACATGATGATGCAAGGCTGGATCACAGTTCCATCAGTTCCCCTCCCTACCAGGCACAGGCAGTTTGCTGAATGGCACTAAAACTCCATTGCTCCTCTAATCTTTGTTAGGAAAAGTGCTGGAAATCCAAGGGCACCACTGCCAGGGATATGCCTAAGGGACACTGTGAACCTGTCTGTGGCTGCTGCCACAGTGTGAGCTCGGGACACTCCTCAGAGGGGAGCACTGGGCAGGGAACAAACAGCCTGAGAGTTCAGTCAGTCAGGTTCAAATCCCAGCTCTACCTGACCAAGACACTTCTCTGGGCTTTACTGCCATTAAAAACAACCCTACAGATGATGTGTTCCCTCTCAGTAAAATACTGCTCAGTTGGGTTTTTTTTTTTTTTGGTTACTTACAAGTGAATTGAGTATTATACTTTTCCTTCCCTCCAATTTCATTCTTTTTTCAAGAGACACAATTTCAAAAGATGGGAGGAAACTGCAATACTGGTGCCAAAGTCCCCCTGTTGGTCTCTTCAGAAGCTGAGAACTGCTGGCACTAGCCCAGGAAACACAACAAAGAACAGGAGGAGTTTGGAGAGCAGCTAGACTTGCAAACCTCAGAGCACTGTAGAATAAACCCAACACAAAACAGAAAGATGATTGGCAGGGATGGGATGACTCTGCTGCTAGAAATGAAAGTGCTATGAATAATCAGGCACCTCTGACCCAGGAAAACATTGACTTCATTTGCAGTACAAAACTGATTGCAGATGGTATTTGGGGAGGGGAATCCAGCTATTCACTGTGCTTTCCCCTCACCAGAAAAATTCATTTCCTCTGTACTGTTGAGCAATGAAATGCACCTGATTGGATCTGCTGAGACAGCTGCACATAGAAGATCAGGAATGAAAAATTAAAGCGTCCATGGGGTTGATGCTAAAGGTAATCCTATTAAAACAGTGGGCTGAGGGGGAAATGCACATATAACTCCTATTTTCATAAAGAATTAAAACAAATCCCTTAAAGGAACAAACTTATTTGGACATTTCTTTGAAATCCTAATAAGATTGTTGCTGAATTGGATGCTGGATGTCAGTGCATGAACAAGGACATTCCTCCCATTTGTTCCTATCACTGCTCACTTCTTCCTGCACTTGCAGCTGCTCCCTGCCTCCCACCTCTCTGTGCTGGGCACACCTGCCAGCCCTGTCTGCTCTGGCTCACGTCCCTGTGAGTGCTCCTTCCTGTCCAGCCCCTGCAGGGACAGGTGAGCCCTTCACTCCCTGCCCACTGTGACACGTTTCCCGTGGCCAGGACTCCAAGAGAGAAGGGAGAGCAGCAGCAAAAGCCCATCCTTGCAGCAGGCTGATGGCCCTGGGTGCTCCTGACACCAGAAGGGTGAGGCAGCTCCCACTGGAAAGAAGCCTGAAGATACAGAATAACATCATCCCTGGTCTCAGCCTTTGGCTAGTGGAGAACAGGGTGGAGCAAAGCCTGACTGGGAAGCAAATGCAAACAGCTCAGACTGTCCCTCTGGCAACCTCCACTGCCTTCAGCATGTCCATGTCTGACATGCACAGCTCCTTGCTGGAGCTCAGGTGTCACAGCCCCTCTGACAGATGCTGCCTCTGAATAAATGAGTTTTAACAGTGGCTTTCCAGGGCCATTAGAAATGAAGTCCAGAGGTAAGGAGGAGGAGCAGGAGGATGCATTTGGATTTTTTTCTTGCACCTCCCCAGCATCACTGGAGAGCAGATGTTTGTCACATCAGGAAATAAAGTGAGGGAAGGAGTAGGAAGCTCAGCTTGGGTTTAAGGCAGGTTTGCCTCAAGAAGCTACAGGTACTTGTAGTTAAAGAAGTCTGCTGTGGAATTGTTGGGATAACAGAAAAGCCAATCACTTGTTAAAGCAGAACCATCCCATTGCCACACCTCTTCTCTAAACTCTCCACTAGATCTCTCTTTACATAAATAGACTCTTCACATAAATAGACTATTCTTTTTTGGTCAAACATTTGCATTTCATGGATCATGAGCAAATGGGAGTCCTTCCCCTTTCCTTGCACACTTTGCCCTTAAAGAGACAGAAGTTCCTCAATTAAGTTGGCAAGACCAGGCAATCCCAGTAAGCATGACAATTCTCTTCTCCCCCAGACACAGATCACTGACTTCTTAAAAGCCATTGGTGTCAACACTTCAATAGAATCACAAAATAGGTTGGGTTGGGAGGGACACCTTCCACCACACCAGTGTGCTCCAAGCCCTGTCCAACCTGGCCTTGAAGCCTCCCAGGGATGAAGCAGTCACACCCTCCCTGGGCAAGAAGTTCTGTTGTTCTGCCATCCTCATCCTGCCAAGAGCACTTTGAGCCTCTGGTAAAGTGCAGCAGAGAACATTCTCTGGTGATTGCTCCAAGTCAGGAGACACAGAGCCAAAGTGTTTAACCACAAACCTTTGAGGGGAAGGCAGCTGCCATGGCAATAACTGCACCTGCTCCATGGCCAGTGTGCTCCCACTTGGAGATGGTGATGAACCACATTGATTCACACACCCTCAGAGGAGGATCAGACCCCACAGTGTGGGCAGGTTAATAGGGTACAGATACCCATATCCAGTGCCCAAGGAAAACAATTCTAAAATTAGAACTGCTATTTTCTTTAGGAGCTCTGCTCCCTCCCTGTGCACATCAGGAAGGTAGCTCTGTCTTCCATGACTTCCAGGCAAACAAAGGGCCAAAGAAAAATAATTCCTGTGCTCAGGAGCTTACCATACAATTCCCATTCAATTGTTATTGCCAAATGAATTGGAAGGACAACTCAGAGAGACTACTGGTTTACAGGGGCTTTTGTAGTAAAAATCAGATCATAAACATGGTTTTCTTGGATAAAAAAATTGCCTAAACACTATCCAGCTGCCACTGAGCATCCCCTTGGTGAATATCTTGTCATCCCTAATACAAAACCCAGATAATATGTTTACTACAAAAATAATTGGATTAGTAACCAGCACTTTTCACCTCTCCTCCTCCCTGCTGTGCTCACACCACACACCCCTCTGACACCTGGCTGTCTCCCTTCAGTGCTTCTGAAAATCAGCAATGGGGACTCTGCTCCTTTCTACTGTGATCCACATTTTATTGCACTACTGGATGAATCCATGTTTCTCCAAATGGGTTGAAGAAACATTTTTTCACCTGGTTTACTGCAAAAATATTTTCAGCAAGAACTCAGGATTCTTTTTCAGTTCTTCTCCTCCTTTACAGCTCTGCCTGGTCCCACCTCTGCCATACCAGTTCCAGTGACATCTTCTCTGCCCTGGGTTGTCAATATACACAAAAATGAAGTTAATGCACTGAAAATGTAACCTGCCAAGACAAAAGGCTGTGCAGAAGTTAACAGCTGCACATTTACCAGACTGAAGATTAAGCAACACTCTCAGACCTGCATTTATTAAAGTGATGTTTTCATTAAGCAGGATATTTTCCTTTCTTTTCCTGAAGAAAATGCCTACAACCAAGATTTCAAACCTTTGTGACTAAGATTAGGCTCCTAAACCAGTAATTAAATCTTTAAGCAAATGGCCTGATCTTTTCCAGTGTTGATCACACAGTGACTTAACCCACCTTTGTTAGGAACTGAGAGGTGCAAGGCTCTTGGGAAAACAGGAATGAAAAAAGAAAAAAGTCATGCTCCTTCCTAGAGTACATGTTGGTAGAATTAAACAGGTAGCTTGAAGTCAGCACTTTCACAAATTATTCCCTCCATCCTTTTACATCAGTTTCAAGCCTACTGCCCAACACATTTGATACTGAAAAGCAAATTATACCTGCATACATGAATGCATAAATTTGCCTCAATTTAAAAGAATTTTTCACAATAATATAGAAAAATATTAACTGTAGGAAAGACCCACCAGAGTTCATGAGCAGATAAAGTCAGACCTTGGTGCCACAGTGTGAGCTGAGTCCTGGGCAGGTTGGGTTTGTTCAATGCACAGACTCCTGGTTTAGGGAGACAGGGTGTGTTTCCCAAGCCTGCTCCAGCTCCCTTGGCAGGGCCAGGCCTGCTGGGATACAGACACATTCCAAATCTGGGCACTTCCAACAGGGCATTTACAAAGCACCTTCCTGCAATGGGATTTGACAGCATGTACATTAATCTCTCCAATTACAGCCATTTGACTCTTGCAGGGTATGCAGGCAATTTCCATACTAATAACAAAACTGTTAGGAAACATGAAATTACACAAAGGGAGACCCACACAATTTTGATCAGCTACACAGCATCAGGATGAAAAGCCTCCTCATATTAACCTTTGTTTCCCTTATAAGCCAAAAGCTTTCTAAGAACCTTTCCAAGGCTTTATTGGATTACAATGAGGGTAATTATAGCACTGAGATGAATCCAGTGGCTCTCTTATAATGGAATACAGCCAGTTCCAGCTACTTGAATGCCAGCCTGACTTGGCAGGGCCCCACAGACACTGTTCTTTCATGGGGTTTTTTGCTTATTCCAAGGGATGAGGTGACTGCTCCCCAGTCCCAGGCACCCTCCCAGGCAGAATGGGGAACCCAGTGCTCAAAGGAGGCCTGAAGAATGAACAGTGTTTGCAAACCAGCAGAAGGATCTCTCAAGAAAAATTTTGCAGTAAAAGCTTGGGGATAATGGAGGACTTTTAGCTTTCTTAGTTATTTCAGAATTTATTTCAACAGATGCTGCACATACATTGTATTGTGGGGAAGGGAAAGAAAAAGCAGAGGTGATGGATCTACTGCTAAGAAAAAACTAAAATCAGCTACAGCACAAATATGGCTGATTGGGCCTTTCTGCACTCATATGATGCCATTTTTAGGTGGACAGTGTCTATCTCCTTTAGCTCATTTTCCATACAGGAATTCTACAGATTCTAAGCCAAGAGGACACATGTACCTAATGGTAAAGGCACCAGGTGAGCTCCAGTCACTGGGCAGGGCAGGGCTGCAAGGGGAGACAAGTGCAGGGGAGAGGAACAAGACAGAATTCAGCCAACTATTCTGAAATAGAATATGGGGAAACACCAATTTTCATTGTACTGGAGTACTGACCCAGGGCACCTGTGCAGGTGCTGAATTTTTCAGTGTAAGTTAGGAATGAGTTAGTAAAAAAACAGCAATCAGGGTTGGTACAAATCTGAGTAGTCATAACTGACCCAGGCTCAGCACAGGCCCTTCAGAACCATTCCCTGAGCCTTTTCCCCACTTCTGACACCCATGGCTACATCAGCAGCATTATAAAGTTCACAGCTGTTCTGCAAAACAGTTTGCAAAAGACATTTCAGCTGTGGAAGTAATGAGAGCAAAGAGGAATAAACCACAAGAGGTTCTTGGGAGAGAGCAACCCAGACAGGATGTCCAAATCTGTTTCCTGGGAGGCCAAGCTCTGCCATCTGCACCGTCAGCCATGGCACAGGGAGTCCCTGAGCTGCTGTGAAATCCCTTTCCAGAGCAGAGCACAGAGCTACTGGTTTGGGAAGGAGAGAAAAAGTTACATGAAACATCTTTGGCAATTAAAATTCTGCTGACAGCAGTGTCACACCACATCACTAGTGGAAGCAGTGAACCCTCTGGAGAAGTGGTTACACAACCTGGTATTGTGACTTAGACATGTCCTGCCCACTGGACACCTTTACAGGCATTTGGCAGAACCTAGAAATAATCACAGCTCTGAAGACAATTTTTATGCAAAGCAGAGCTCTAAGACTTGTTAAAAAATATCCACACAAACAGCAATAAAGGTCACCTGTCCCTGCTTTGGGAATGAGGGAAGGGGAGGAAAAGAGCAGGAGGATTACCTGAATGGACTTATAAAACCCCACCTTTTGGAGCTGTTTCAATGTGCCTCTTACTATTTAGATTGGAAAGAGCAAAGAAAAATATTAAGGGTAGGAGGAGAATATACAAACAATTACAGAAAATACACGTGTTGATGACTTTTTTGATTATCATTCAGTTGCTGCAAGGGACAGATTCCTGCAGGAATGCTGCAAAACAAACAATCTCAATAACCAGCAGCTTCCAGCAGCAGCTCTTTCCAGTGTAGACAGAGCAGCTGATTTAATAACTTTATTTAAAGCCTTCCATTTTTCTCTTACTTATAGTTAATTGGTACCATAGAAAACAATTGGTATTTCAGTTGAGGCCTGAAAACCTCAGTTCCTTCACTGGCCATGTGCCAGGACTCTGTGACTTTCCCTAAGGCAGGTTGGTGGTGGCATGAAAAGACTGTAAGTCTGAAATAGCTACAGATAAGTCTGAATGCTTGGTGTGTGGTGCAGCACAGCCAATCCAGCACTAAGGTAGCCTCTCCGTGCAGAATTTGGTGACACCCACTAAGAAGCAAAATCCAGAAATGCAGAAAATGTTAAAACATTCTACTCCTCATATAAATCCTAGTGAGGAAGTTCCATCTTTAAGAGACAGGACCACACAGCTGATGGAAACAGCTTCCCTGCCATGGAGGCAGAGGCTCCCTGGGCTGTTCCATGCAGGTGCTGCATCTCTCCATGACCTCTGCCAGCAGCTCTCAGTGAGACAGGACAGGGCAGCTCCAGGGAGGCCCAGGCACAGCTCAGATTATCCAGTTGTTGGTCCTGCTAAATGCAGGAAAAAACCCAATAAAAATACACATCCTTTGCCCATAAATTGGAATGAAAAGAGAGAAGCATTTGAAAAGATGGGGTGACTAGTCAGTGTGATCCTGCTCATTCCTAGGCACTGACTTTCACAGAGGAGATTGGAGTAGGAGTAGGAAGGAGTTTGCCATGGACTGCTTGTACCATTTACAGAACAGCATTTGGCATCTCTTGCTCATATGTCAAATACGTGTCTGCACACTGTGCCAGATGCAGCTTCTGATGGATTTTTTAAAGAGGAATTTAATGCTGACATAACAAAAGTGATAAATTGCTTAACTGTTTGCAGGGCAAATCCTGAATGTACTGATAGAGAAGCACATGGAGCTGCTGAAATCCTGCCATGGCTGAAGCACTTAGGACCTTTGCAAGCTTTCATATCCAATAGCAAAAATCCCTTCTTAGATATGGGCTCTCTGGCAGCACAGGAGTTTCCAAAAGATCAGTGGTATAATGGCCATGGCTAGTTTTACAACCAGAAAAAGTTGCTCAATCTTTCAGTTGTTCAATCTTTTATTTCAAAGACAATTATTACACTCTCACTCAGTATCACAAAGTTTCTCTATTATTTCCCACAACGGTCACATTTCACTACCTAGGTTTAAGTCAGATTTCAGAACAGGTTTTTCAAACATTATGTAGACAGAGGGAAGAACAAAAACCTGCAGTAGCTGAATTATGTTATTTAGTGACATTAGATGTTCACAGTCCTTACAGGAATATTGTGCTTTATGATCCTTATGATTTACTGGGAGAATCATGCAAGATTCACAACACTTTACAATTCACTTGCCAACATCTCCCTCAGGCTTTGGCTTAAGGTGCTACTGGGAACTAAGCCAGGACAAACAATGGAAGTTGGCCATGTTGGTCATGTCCTGTTTGGTACCTGGCATGATATTGTGACAACAGATACCACATCCCAAATCCCCTTCACTTTGGAGATAAGAGTTCAATTGGACAGTTACAGTTAAGTGGATTTACATGTACTACTGCTTGCTCATGAGAGGAGATACTTACCCAAGGCCTGAGGATACAGTGAAAAGCCTCCAAGTATTAGGAAGAGGCATACCATTAAGATGTTACATATAAAATTATCACAGCCCTCCAGTCTTGAATCTGATGTGTCTTTGATAGTTTTTGCTTCTCTTGGTCACTTTAGACAACTTAAAACACTCTTTTTACTCTCTACATTTTCCAAATTCTACAGGCAAACCTCATCATGCTGAGAACTCCTAGGCCTCCCTAACCTCCAGGAGATGTTGTGCCTCAGAATCTCCTGCCTTGTTGAGGTCATGCTGATGACAGCTCTATAAAACACCCTCTGGAGCTCCCCAGCCCCACAGAGGACAAGGGCCTGGTTATGGATGAGGGAGGAGAGTTGCCATATGCCAATGCATGAGCAATTTCTGACTAGCAGTCAAAATCATCCAAAAAAGTCAGCATGCAGGATTTTCTGCCATATGGAGGAATTGTGATTTGGCCTTTTCCTGAGCTGTCTCATTAAGCAAAAAGGAAAGAAAAAAGGGAGGACATTTTTTTTCTTTTGTGCAAATCTCACCCCAGAGTTCATCTTCCTTTGAGGGCCAGTTCATTGCTGGTACCTGGAAAACCAAGTCAGAGCAGAAGGAGGCTGTAAGAATCCAGGTGCTTGAGGACAGGGCTCTGTCCAATTAAAAAGGTTTTTCTAAGTCTTTTACACTCTGAACATGATTTCTTTCAGGGAAGAGGGAGAAGTGCTACAGAGAGACAGGACTGGTTCTAGAGGGCTGAAAAAGATCAGAGTAGAAAAAGAACCTCATGTTCCATAGAGTCTGCAAGGGTGCATGACAGTAAAGGATGTTATTTCCATGTACTGCAGCATTTTGCACTAACAGCAGTTTTGCTTGTGAGCTCTGTGGTCTGTTTTGCCCCATGTGGAAGGTTTGTTTAATCTGAGACTGTGTTGGGATTTTGGCCTTATCTTTTTTATAGAGACTGATGTGGCATTACCATAAGGCAGACATTAACATGGTTTAATGTTACAGAGACAATACCATGGCTGGTGTCCAAACAAGTCCCCACATTCGAAGTTACACAGACACACAGGCACCTCAGAGCCTCTGTGCTTCTCTTCGATCTTCTTCCACGTAGAAGGATGTCAGGAGGAAGAAGCCTCCTCCAAAGACCCCAACAAAAGCACAGATGACAAAGCTGTACTGCATGCTCCAGAAACTCCACTGCAACGAGGGCGTGTTCCTGGCCTGGAGAGCGTTGGACACCTGGGGAGGGAACAAGGCTGCCATTAATCTGGACTAACACCTCCATCCTCTCCTGCTTTAAACACACTGTTCACAGTGTGGGCCTTGAAAAGAATAAAAGAGGCAGACAGGGATGAGAGTCTGCTCCCAAAGTTTGTCAAACCCCGTACCCAGCACACCTGTACTCCACTGCTTTCCAGCTTCCAAAGGGTCAAGAAATCCCAAGTTGTTTATACCTTCAGTGCCTCCAGTCACAAGGGCAGGAAATGTATTTTACCATTTCCTAGCCCATCTCCAGATTGCCACGATGGGCATTTGGCAGTGACCTTTAGCATTTCTTGATCCTATTCAGTAACTTTCTGCCTCCCTTATTGGCACCCAGTGTACAGAAACAGGGGGTCAAGCAGCAATACAGGCACAAGCAACAACACTCATAAGACAGGGAAAAATGGAAATTAACCTAAGATGAGAATGCTTTTGAGCCAAAAGGCATTTGAGGAGTTATGGAGTGATATTGTGAGTAAGTGGGAGGAAGAAAATACCAGGCAGCTGCTTTTTGCACTGGTGGGAGAATGAGGTTGTAAAGACTATAAATGATACACATGAATTTTATTTTTGTAGACAGAAGGAAAATCTGATTTCCAGAAACTCAGTAAGATTCAACACTTAACCCAGGAACTTGAAATCTCTTCTTAGCATAAACAAAAAGATAAATGGTGAAAGCAGTCATTTTTATTCCCACATTTGTTCTTGATGGTTAGAATACACTGTGTGACTTGAAATACATAAATACAAGACTCTTCAACCTTTGCTCAGTTTCTATGATTATTTATGACAGTTTAGGAACATAAGAGGAAGATCAGCTCTAAATGGGTACCTAGGGATTACAGCAAGCATAATGGCCACGATACAAACCTAATACATTTAATTTTAAAATGCTTGGTGAAAAAATCTCTGGAGTGGAGAGGGAAGAAAAACAGGCTCTGAAAAAGAAAATTCAGCCATATTTTAAGCTAAAAGTTTGGCTGAAGCAGGTTAGGAAACACTATCAGGACATGAAAGCAGATTTGGTGTTTAACCAACAGCAGTCATAGGAAGTGTTGGTGTGTGGGTTCACAGAACATTCCAGAGGACAGTGTGGGTGCTCAATACACAGGAACCCACTGGGACACATGGTGGTTTTATTCCTGGGTTTATGGCCTCTGTTCTGTGTGAAGTTACAAGGTTACCTGAGATTCATCTCATCTGGATAAGCTTTTTTTTTTGGTCTTCACTCTTTTTGATGAGCTGTTCTTCACGGTGACTTCTGCAGGTCCTGCACACAGTGACAGGCAGGATGCAGCACAAAGCCTCAGTTCTGCCCAAGAAGAGGGCAAAGGACAGCAGGCAAGAGGCACAAACAGTTTAATCTTTCAGGTAGAAAGCTTAAATCAGTAAGATTGGTCAAAGAGAGAATGAACAAGACATATTTCAGCTTTTGGGGTACCTCCCATTTTTGCATCCCATTTCAGCCATTTCCACAGGGATGTTGGTTGTTGTGTTCCCACACACATACAACCAGGTAAGTGTGAGAGCAGGAGTTTCCTAACACCAACAAGCAAAGTGGTTTCTTCATTTGCCAAAAAAAGCAAGTCAGCAGGGGTAATCCTTCAGGGAGAGAGGCTCTCTTCTCTGCCAGACAGATGATACAGTTCAGCCTCTGGGTTTCACCCAGCTGAGGACAAGAGGAACCTCCTGTGTGGCTGGGCCAGCAGCAGCTGTGCAGGCATAGCTCACTCGGGCATTGCTGGCCCTGTCTAACCCTGACACTGTTAACATGGGGTGAACTTCTTCAAATAAACTTTCATTCAATCTAAACTTTAAATCAACAACAAGGACTCAATCTCCCATGTCAAGTAAAGCAGAAAACTCAAAATGGGTGCTTTGTTAGCTACGGTGTCCTAAAATGAAGGAAGGAAGGAAATGAGACTGACAGATATAGCCCACTGGAACTAAAATTAATGAACTGCACAGAGAAAGCAGCATGAAGCTGATTTGCACAGAAGCACCTAAGATTAAGTAAATGGAGGAAGGGCAGAGAAATCAGGTCTCAAGGAATGTGGGAATTCAGGGTTAAGGTGATTTGAGACCAGAGCTTTAAAGGTCAAGTAGTATCTAAAGACAATCATTGCACCACTTTTGTTCTGATTTTCAAAACCCCATTGACTAATTGCAAACTTTCAAACTTCAAGATTTGAACTAAGTCTTGGGTTTTAACACACTGAATTAATTCCCATTAAACTCCTCACAAACTTAGCAGAAAGTGCTTAAATCCCATGACACTGTCTTTGCAAAAATGTATGCCTCTAAAAATATATGAGTCTGCAAATTTAAAATAAAAGTAAATTTCTACACACTGCATAGAACTACTCACACCCACAAGCAGTGTCACAGGACCAAGTGCTTCATGCAAGTAAAAACTTTTAGAAAAATGTCTCTGTGTCCTAGACTCAGGGCCAGCAATTTGAGTAATTTCTGGTTTTGGACCAGGTAGCCTATGATTGTGTGAGTGCCTGTCTTTTTCTAGAAGTTTTACCCTAAGGAAAGCACAATAAGGAGAGAGTTCACTTACAGCCCCAATGAGGTATGGGCTGCCTGCATCTCCCAGCAGATGGCTCACCAAAATCTGCAGGGCGATGGCTGTGGACTGTCGCCGCGGCGTCACCACGTACTGAAACAAAGCACAGGCCACAGGAGAGGGGACATTAACACACACAACTCCATCTGTGTCCAGCTGCTTCTAGAACATCCCACAGACATCCACAGAGCAACTTTTATGTATTTCACAGCCCACAGGAGAGGGGACATTAACACACACAACTCCATCAGTGTCCAGTTTCACAGCCCACAGGAGAGGGGACATTAACACACACAACTCCATCTGTGTCCAGCTGCTTCTAGAACATCCCACAGACATCCACAGAGCAACTTTTATGTATTTCACAGCCCACAGGAGAGGGGACATTAACACACACAACTCCATCAGTGTCCAGCTGCTTCTAGAATATCCCACAGACATCCACAGAGCAACTTTTATGTATTTCATATCCAAATACTGTTTACAACTTTGGAGACAGAAAAGTTATTCTGAGCAAAAGGGTATGCTGCACATTTTGCTGAGGAAAAAAACATTCAAGAAATGAAGACACAGGAGAAAATAACAATAAAGCAGCTAAATTGTGACTCCCATGTGTCCATACATGGCTCAGAGCAGCTTGTATAGATCCATTTGGCCATGCAACCAATAGAAGCCTCCAGCCAGTATCCCTTGCAGCCAGTATCCTTTGCAAATCATCACAATGATTTGCTAACAAGGATTCAGCACTGTCTCTCAGAAAAATACCTCATGACCTGTATCAGCAGACCTGGTCTAGAGTGCTGAGGGAAAGTGAGGTACCTGGAACCTGGGGGAGCTGTAAAGGGTGTCAGCTGAGGCCTTGCAGACCCCTTGGAGACTGAAGGTGAGGACCCAACCTGCCAGACCAGAAAATGGTTGGTGATGTTTTGATGGTATTGCCTGTAACTGGGAAGCACCTGAGGCACAAGATACTGTAGTAACACCACCTCACACTGATTTTGTTTGTCAGTGCTCATAGTTTAAATAACAAGTTGGAGAAGATGTGGTGCACATCAAGAACATGGCAAAGCATCACATAGATTGGAGCTATTTTGTAAAATGAAATATAGTAATTTGGGGGTAATTACAAGAGCTCTATGCCTGTGCTACTGAAGATCAACTCTGCCTGAAGAAGCTTTTCAAAAATACATTTATGCAAAAAGCATTCACAATCAGAATGCTTCAGAAGCAATTTCAAACCTTCATACCTTTGTTTTCCAACCACTTGCTCTTATCAGAAACAAAATGCTTAATATTTTCCCAGTCCTCTATTCCACAGTTTGGGGAGTTTTCTTGAAACTCACCTAAATGTCACTAAGTATGTCTCACACACTAATTAATAGAGTTATTGGTGTTTTACCAAGGGATAGACTCAAGGTGTATGATCTATACATACATATGATCTATGATATATAGTATATCTGTACTTGAAGACTATACTGTCTTCAAGGAAACATGAACATGCATGATAAATTTGGCTTAAAACTAGAAAAGACCCTGCTCTCACATTTAATTTAGAGTTTTGGTCCTGCTTACCACATACTACAACCAGTTTCAGTAAAGAGCCAGAGAACACTAGCAGTGCCCCTATTAGGCACTTGGCCTCAACCTTGGATAAACAAATCACTCTTAAACCAGCATTTCTGCACCCAGTAAGAGAGCTCTGAGCAGCTGCATTAGAACAGACAACCTCCTCCCTTCCTTTGCACACGTGCAACTAATGCATAACCATTCCTAGTCCCTCCAAAGCAGGTATTTCTAAGCATGATAGAACATTTCCTTTTCATTAGGAATATTTAGGTAGAGAGCTTCAGCAATAGTAAATATGAAACCAGGGATGCTTTGGAGATCTCTCCAGAGTTACAGAAAACCACTGTGATGTCATGTTGCCACAACACTGCATCCAGTCCCCAGACAGAGTAAGAGCAGAGTTATGTGAGATTGGCTGTCCTGAAATCCTTGTCACCCGTGGGATGAAGGAACAATCCAACAGCTCCTTCTCACTGAGGCCAAAGCACACTATGGCCTAGACTGGGGGCCTGCAGTCTATCTGCATGTTTTTTTTCTCTCAGAACCTGTCTGGATGATGAGAATGCACACTTTGTGAACAGGCTCTCTTGTACAGAGACAAAAAAAATTACAATAGAAAACTTTGAGCTTGGGAAGCAGACCTGGCTATGACAGACTGTACTAGACTGGAGACTGCCAGCTCTTGGCTCTCCGAGGTTTTCATGTCATCTGTCCTAGACTCAAATTTCTTTTATGGATAATGACAGGCTGCATTTGAGAAATGCAAATCAAATATTGTTACACAGTTAATATATCATGGGCATTGCACACATGAGAAAAGCTAAATGTACTTTGGCTGTCCCAGTGCCTTGCACCACTTCCTTACTACCTTTATTTAATATCCCATATCTGCAACTACAAGAGATGGAACAAAACTGTAACAAGAAAAATACAAGAGAAGGATAGGATGTTTCCTATAGTTTCAGGGCTCATACAAATTCTGCCTGTGCTATTCTTCTGCACAACAGAAACTATACTCAAGAGCTCAAGGCACTGTGGGATTCACTAGGAGAAGAAGAAACAAAAGACATCCTCCCACAGGGACTCTGAAGTAGCCATGGGGTCCTGCCTGGCCACAGTAACTTCCCAGTCCCCAACACCATGGCAGGAGTGGAGGTGACATCCTGCACACTCCTCCTCCAAGGAGATCCAGCCCAGATGCCTGGACAGATAAGCAGGTGCCCCAAACAGGTACAGTTTGCAGATCCCTCATGCTGCCTCGGGAAGTTTCAGAGACCCCCCTGCAGACTCTGTCACAGAGCTGTCAGCTAAAAAAGCAGATGGAACACACTGGTTCACTGGCTGGTGAACACTTCTGTACCTCCTAGGGCACATCCAAAGACAGGGACACGTTGGTAGCCTTCCCAAACCCCTCCAGTTCCAGGATCTCCTACACTATTAGCTGCCAAAACCCTAAAAGACAGAGTTCCATTACCTCACAGATGGCAAACATGTTTCATAAGGAATACTCCAAGAACAGCCTCCCAGTAAACCAGCAAGGCAGCTACAACACTTCTCCACTTGCACATTAGGACTGTGGTTGTACAGCAGATACCTTTGTGTTTACACTGAATAGGAGGCACAAAGGGGGCTACATGCAATGCCTCTTGATGCACCAGCCACAAAGGGAGGAAGTCCTTATCATTCAGTCAGCATCTTCCTTTGTCTTCAGCTCCATGAGTCGCAGGAGAAATTAATTCCTAGCTACATTGTCTGGCTAGTAGTGCCATGTGGGAAGAAAGAAAAGTCATTTTCATGGTAAAAAAAGAACATGCATTAGCAAATCCAGCTACATTATCAGAAATCCTACCAGTTCATGTAGGAAACAAGGCAGAAAGAGAAATTACTGCTTTTATCTATGGCACCCTTCAGTCAATATAACAGCAGTAATACACTGAACTCATGGGGTTTCAACAGGATGAAACACAACTCCCAAGTAATATTGCCACTGAATGAGCAGACATCTACAAATTCAGCTCAATTCCATCATTTTTTCTGATAAAACAATTAGTGGCATTTAGAATTCAAGAGATCCAACCCAAAGCACATTTGTGGTAATAAACTTGATGTCTGCTCCCAGGGGAACACAGCACCACATAGCTCTGCTACGCCAAACTTTCCAAGTCCCCACTTGTTGCCAGTTGATACAATATTGCTGGTAACTAATCCCACAACATTCTAAAAGAAATGGCAGTTAGGGATGTTGGTCACCTGGGAGACAAGAACTTCCTTCTCTTCTAGATTTACATGGATGCAGGATATGGCAATGACGCTCCCCACAGATTTCCTGCAGGCTGCAATGTGATGAAGCATTCCCTAAGAAAGCTGAGACTGGAGTGACGGAACTGAACAAAAGCCCTGTTCCTTGCAGGCTTTGCAGTTTGGATTCAGGAAGGAACTGAAAGAAAGAGCTGATAGTAACCATCTGCCTCACTCGCCTCACCATGTATCACCATTATCTAACTCAGTGATGTCACCTTCCCCTTTATCAGTGACAGAGGACAGAATAAAAATGCAGATGTAGGAGCTCAAAGAAAAGTAAATTGAGAAACCAAAAAAAGTTGGTGCCTCAACTCATGTAAAAAGAATGGCAATGGTATTTATACTTGCTTCTGGTGCAAAAAACCCCAATTATTTCAAAATAAACTGAAATAGAAGATAAGTAAAAATGTGAGTCTGGACCAGTGATAGTTTTTCTGCACCTGTTCACTGCTGCAAGGCTGCAGCTCTTTTCTCATAGGATAATTGTTTCTGACCATTCTGTGCGAGTCAAATAAGAATCAAAACCCTCTTGGCTGCTGGCTGAGATTTTAAGCAAGCAGCCAATTGACTAATGCTGACTGCATTATTTATTATTTTATTAAAATTCCAGAGTGCAGAAAACTGACATGTAGAGAGCAGCACCGTGAAAGAGAACATAATGCACAGTCAGTGTCAGCAGGACTTTGCTGAAGACCCATGAAATGTAAGTAGTTCCATTCCTTCATCTCAATCAGAATGTAAAGAAAGGTTCTTCAACTATGAAATACAAAGATAAACAGACTCAAGGCAAGGTCAGGCAGTGGAAGGAGAGTTCTGTAGTGCTTCACAGCTGGTCCTTTTGGTCACTAGAGAGTGCTCAGCATTTGGCAATATACTTTCTCATCCTTTTACACTGCAATAGGGATACTTTCACCTCTGCTCAGCTTACCCACTACTTGGGTTTAGTTAGCTGGTAGATACCAAGCCAGTTGTATACCTGAGCAACTCAGACCACAGTGCCAGCGACCTCAGGGGTAAACTTCCAGTTCCTGTGATAGCAAGGGACAGTGACCTGTGCACCACTGGGGCCACAGGCTGCAAGGTTTTTTTCCTGTCCTTCTTGTGAACTGCTGTTGTGCATCACTGCATGTTGTGCTACACATGAGTGCACTCACTGTGGTTCTTAAATGAAAGATTTATTATGACCGTGGAGTTTGCAGCAGCAATCTGCAAATGGATTTCAGGTCCCTTAGAATGAAACACTACTACATAAAATGGGAAACACTCACATGACTTTTGCTTGGGAAGAAACAGTCAAAGATCTCTGTTCTGCTGTCCCTTAACTTTGTGCCTTCTCTCACTTGGCCTGATGGCTTTACACAATTTCCCCACTTTCAGTTCCACCTGCAGCAGCATTGTGCCTGTACCACACTTGTCTAAACAGTCCCTGTCTCACAGGGAGCTTCCTCCTTGAAATATTTGGGTTACCATCACATCCACAGTTTTTCAGCAGAGTGTGGGTCCCTTGGGTAATCTGGTACTCTACTCCTCATAGAAAAGGGTAATGTCAATTTAAATATTTTATCTTATGCCCATGGCTAGCAACAAAAGAATTGTCAATCGTATAAATAACTTTGGTATTTAATCAGCTTCCTGCAGCCTAACTATCAGATAGGAGCATTTCTTTGCTTATTGCATTCATAAACCATATTCAAGTTGTTTATATTATGGATTATTAAAAAAAAAAGGTCATATAAATGACTTGATAAGACTATAATAATCTGTGTAGTTCAGTGATCATAGTATCTGCCCCAGGGTTTACACAGATACCTATTAGTGACTGTGGAGCTACAACCTAAATGAAAGGTTGCCAAATTTTTATTTAGAGTAAAAACTCAAGTAAAATTACTAACTCTAAAAACCTTTGAAATGATAAAAAGGAGCTGCTCATCACAGTCTAAACAAACTGTGCTACAAGATGTGTGCTTTTCACATCACTCATTTCTAAAGAAATTACTGATGACAGAATCCAAATGAAATCATGTACTGCTATTCCTTGGCTTGTGGTGTCAGTCCTGGAATTCCCAAGAGCCCCTTAAGCATCACTGCTGGCCTGATGCTCAGGCAGTGTAGCACCACTTATGAATTGGACTTGCAAGAGCTGGAATTCATCTGCACTGTATTCTGAACTAAGGGAACTTGCTAATAGTCCATGGACTATCAACTTTGCCTCATTTGGATCATGTTTTCCTCTGGAAAACAAATAGAAAACCTGATTATAAACACAAAATTACCTTGTTTCTGGTGCAGACCATTTTCTAGCAGATATCTGACAACACAGAGCTGTACAGAAGCCCAGAATACTATGGGTACAGGCAGCACTAGAGAGTACCACGTGCATGATTTCCATCCAAATCAGGACATCTTCCTGGGATTATAATAACTTGGACTACTGCACCACCACACCCTTATTGCCACTGGCATCCTTGCCCAGCAGTACATTGTGGCAGTGATTCCAAGCACGATACCAACAAGGGGATTCTCTGTAGGAGTTTGTTCATCTGTCCCCAGAAAGCCACCAAGATTTAGGCTTAGGAACAATATTACATTGTCAAAAAACTTGAAATAAGGAAATAGTTTCATGAGCACTTACCAGCAATATGTCTGTCACAACAGCCCAGTTTACAGACAAAAACAGTTCTCCAAATGCAATAAAAATCTGCAAAACAGAAAAAAGCAGTGACTATACTATACTATATTATATTATACTATACACTGCATTGCCCTTCTATATTGTGAAGATAAGGCAGGCTCACTAACTGTGCTTATCTACGTAAGAGTTGTCCTACATACCCATTACTTCTAAATTAAACACCTCTGTCTATGCTTACAAACACTAACTTCATCTTAAAGGTGGGGACAGGAACCAAAGAAGGTGTTTGAGTCACAAATCCTCAGCAGAAGAGCCAAAGTAGGAAACATATACCACCCTCCCAAATTAACTGCTATGAACTACTGAATCCGAGAAGAGAAAAGCAAGATCCATGGAAGAGAAGCACTCAGCACAGGTTTACAAAGTGCACAGGGATGCAAATGAAGCCACGTGAACACCTCTGTGCCAGTACAAGTACTCTTAAGGGCTCCTTTAGAGAGAGAACGTCCAAAATGGAATGGACTCCAAGGAACAGGCAGTCTCAAAACCTTGGTGCCCTGTGGGAAATCCCTAATCCATCACAGATGGAGACCCAGCCATGAGGAAAAGGGGTAGGGCACTAAACAGTTCTTACAGCTGTGGTCTCAGAAAATATTAACCCTTTCAGGCAGCCCTGGACACAGACTGGAGCAGCCTGCTCAGACTAAGCAAGACTTAAAGGAGGAAAAGGATTAAAGTTACACCATTGAGGTGGAGCAGTTCTAGAAAGCAGAATCTCTTCAGAAACACAGGCCACAAAGTCACATGGCACCTGGCACAATATTCTTATCTACTAATCAGACTGATGGCACATTGTTACAACAGGTGCCAGCATTGTGTTTGGTAAGGTCTTGGTCAAGCTGTTGTCCCTGGTTGATGAAAACACAGTCTAGGAAAGGCACAGTGACAAACTCAGATGTTTTTGGAGGGGTGGCTTACATTCTCCTAAGGAGAACTAGACCTAGTATATCTAGGATATCCATAGATATCCTGTAGGTAATAGATATAGATAATAGACCTAGGATATCCATACATCCTGTGGTTCTTGGCTGTTCTGTTCATTTGTTTTCTTCTCCAAACCAGTTTGGGGAAAAAAGTTCCTTGAAGCACTGAGATACTTAGTACAGACCACTATCCAGACATCTTTTCCTTCACAATACTTTAGATTAGGTATAAGGAAGAACTTCTTCCCTCTGAGGGTGCTGAGGCCCTGGCATAGGTTGCCCAGGGAAGCTGTGGCTGCCCCATCCCTGGAAGTGTTCAAGGCCAGGTTGGACAGGGCTTGGAGCAACCTGGGATAGTGGAAGGTGTCCCTGCCCATGGCAGGGGAGTGGAACTGGATGAGCTTTTAGGTCCCTTCCAAGCCAAAACCCAGATTCCATGATTCTGTGATTCTATGATTCTAATAAAAGGCATATTTTGGTAGCTCCAACCAAACATATTGATTCACTCATCTAACACAGACTGGCAAATTAAACTGTTGTTCTCTACCTTTAATGACAAAAAATCCCCTGAGGAACACACTATGAGTGAAGCTTGTGGGACTCTGAGAAGCAGAGGCTAATTCTTCTGGGCACTCGGATCCCCACTCTTGGATCCAAAAATGTTCTTCAATTTCACATTTTGTTTTGTGTACACACACTCAGACAGGCAAATCCACTTGTGTTTTCTCTTGGGGTAAAGGTGTTTTTCCACAGGAAAACACATTCCTGAGGAGTCAGATGGAAAACCTCTTTGAACATGCATTATTCTTAGAGGCAAAAAACCTGCAAAAGTGCCCTTTTGCAGAGAACTGTTGATTACTGTAATTAACTTTACTTTACATATTAATCATGGTGATTTTGGCTGTGGAGTCACAGGAAAAAAGCACAGGAGTCTTTCCCCAGCTGTTACCAGATTATAGTTGAAATAGGGTTTACATTCAGTTCCCTCTTACAGGGATTTTTTTGTCATTCCTAGTAAGTTTCTGTTTTCCCCTTTACTGAGAATGGAATTTAAGTGATTTATACTTCAGTTTGCATTGCCAAAAGCTTGACTTTGAAGATCAGCTTGTGATCTGAGGCTTTGAGGGTAAGGCTAAATTACTCTTAGCAAGAACAGTGTGTATTGTACAGTCCCAACTACACCAACCTTTAAGCATTCAGAAAGCAAAAATAAATAAGAATACTAAATTAGCCACAAAGCATTAAAAATTAACATAAGATTGAGACTTGCTCTAACTACATTTTTGCATAAGGGACATGTTTCAATGCAGCTAAATGCATAGTTAATATTCTCTTCTTCAGTGTGGTCACTCTGCAGGACCTGAGGCCCAGTTTTTGTGCTCTGTCTGCCCCTTATACTATACCAAGGACTGCCCAGTGTGGCTCTCACAGGACAGAACTCAGCTATGGGAGCATCAGAGCCCACAGCTTACCTGGATACCTTGTCACAAGTCACTGAAACCTCTTAATGGTCTAGAAGACTGCAGAGAATTCTGCAAAAGCCACCCCTTGCCTCCTCCTCCCCATTCCCATTCTCCCTAGGATGCCAAAAGACATTTTGCTAATTGTCACTTACAAAAGTGGAAAGGATGTTTGTCTGGGCCACCATCAGAGCTATGTAGAGGCACAGGGAAGAAATGAACATGCTTGTGGCACAGATGAGAGGATCAGCTTTGTTGTTCATCTTCCTTAATCGTCTTGCAGCTTCTGCCCCAGCAATAATACCCAGGATTCCTGTCCCAATGGTGATGCCTCCAAATATTAGGCTGGTGACAAAGCAAAGGATTCACCTGAGCATAGTAAAACTGTACTGTGGAAAAATAAATTGTGTTAGCTTGTACCTGTAGTTTCAGAGGAATCTTTAATGGGGAAGTTGAATTTTATTCCACTTGATGTGACCCTCCCACTCCTTCTAAATGGATGCAACCCCAAGCCTCAGTTGAAGCTATGGCTTTGAGATGGCAGCTGTATCTCATGGAGAAGATATTTTCCCATTTACAGAGCAGGTGTTATGCACCCAGGCTCAAGGAGGGCTCAGCTCAGTACAATCTGGCTTGGACATGCTGTGATTTAGAGGAGACACAGTCATCGTGGTTACCCTGTGAATCAATCTACCCAGTCATCCCCGAAACACATATGGAGTAACCCTGTATCACAATCTGCTGCCTTGGAAGAGATCCTAGCTCGTGGAATGATACACATCTAAATTACAACCCTCTGGTTAGCACAGCTGAGTCACTTCTCTGACTATGGGAAACACCTACCACTTCCCAGAAGAGTTCAAAGAATACTGAATAGGTAACTACTGCCAGGTGCACATAGCATTTTCTGAACACAGGGTTTCCAATACCATTCAGCTTTGTGTGTCTGCAAATGCAAATGTGTTCTTCAGGAACCACAAGTTCATGTTTTAAAAGAACATGTCTGAATAGTTCAGAAGATTCAGCTTCCAAAGGGACTTGCATGTGTCTCTGTCCCAATGAGACCCCCCAATGACAAAGCAAGTCTCTTGCACAAGATCAGTGGTGCCACTGCATCATAATTCTCTGAAGGCAAGCAGGGACAGGACCAATGTATTCTGAGCACAAGTGCTTCTGAATATTTTAGAGTGCTACATGGTAAGTTCTGTACATTTTCCTGAGCTTTTTCTAACTGCAAAGCAAAGTAACCAGCTGGGACATGATCTGTTCCTTTAAACTACAGAACATCCACTTCTTAATTTCTTTTTGGCCAATTAGGAAGAACTCAATAATTCTACAAGAAAAAAAAAAGGGTATTGCTATGCAAGATAACAAACTTTAAGCAAATTTGTACTCTCCCTGCACGTTCTTCAGGATTCTGATCCATCACTGACTATAGCTTGATAGTGACATTATAGATTGTCACTAGGCAGAATAATCTAAGAGATTTGTTCGAGAGGCAAGTTCCAAGGTGATATTAGTTGATTGAAGCATTCATAGAATTGTGTTTAGCATATTCATGTATTGTAAACTGTAGTTGAAATAAACCTGCAGCTGGAATAAAAGAGAACGGCCAAAACTAAATCCAGGCATAGTTCAGTTGACAGGGAGTAGGAAAGTACAGAAGCCTAGTACTGGGGAAAGGCTCCTATGGGATCCTTTAGGGTCTGAGAATGCTCACTTATCTCTCTGATCTGTTTGAAAGTGTTTGCACGAAGACCTGAACAAAAACTTCACACTGCCTATTTATCTACCTTGAAAGGATTGAGACTTGAATCAGTTGTGGTGCCATTTGAGTCTGTGTTTCCAAGGAGCCTAAGTGACACAGTTCTGATCCTTAAACAAAGTCTGAAACTACTGAACAGCCAGAGGGAAAAACATCTTTAAAGTATCCCTGGGCAAGTCTGGTAATGTGCAGCTCAGTTCCTCCAGCACCATCAGATCTGACACAGTAGTTTATATTCTGTTTCTTTACATCCCCTTGGAATAACAGTCCAAAACCAGCCTTATGCTGCTTCTGGCACGAGCTTATGCCAAGGTTATATTTAAAGCATCCTATAAGAAGCAGTACATGAGGTTAAACTATAAGATGCTCTGTTTCACTTCCCTGAGGACCATGTCTGCTCTAACAACACTACTGTGGAATAATAATTCAGAGGTGGATTAGAAAACAAGCTAGAGACCAACACCTTCAACTTAACAAAGGAAGTACTTAAACTGCATCTGCAAACAGATACAGCCAAACATCTTAAACTCTTCAGCTTCCCTCATCTGCCTACCCTGAGCCAGACTCCTGTGTTTCACTCCCTTCCCAGTACTGTTCATTGATAAGTAATGTGCCACTGGTAGCATCCATGGAAGGACAATTAATTTCCCATTGAATGATTTTGGGATGACTCTTCAATCCATCTGGTTTTGCTACAACTCAGAAATCACTTCTGAGTTGACTCAGTTATTCCATTGCAGAAAACCAGAAAAATCCCATTAGTGGAGAACACATTCAAGGTGTGATTACTGTTCCTCCCTTTAATTGTCTTTACCTGGAAAGGCCACCAAGTAAGCACTTAGTTCTTTGAAATCCATTACAAAAGCAGAGACTGAAACAAGATTTGGGATACCTCCCAAAGAAAGGGATACTTGTATGGAGACCACTGCCAGGATGGTGGCAGTGCTCACTGTTACTGAGGGAAGCTGTGAAGATTCAAGAGGAATACTGAATACATATTTGTATTCTGGACATCACACTGTGAATAAAAACTTCTCTTCCTTGGTGGGGAAAAGGGATCTACAAAAAGGTGTGTTATGACTACTTCAAAGTGCTCTACTAGTGTAAATTCCCCTTCTTATACAATATTTGATTCTATTCATGAATCTTCATTGGTCTGGACATGCTCTGTAAGCAGAGCTCTGCTGCCAGCTATTCACAAGGTCCTGGTTTGATGTGATGATATGATACTACATCAAAATCATCAAGCTTTCTTCAAGCTGGGAGCCACAATGAACTCACCAACGTGGCACGGATTATAAAAACTGAATAAGAAGACGATACTAGGCAAGTGACTAAAACACAGGATTTAAATATACTTAAATGGGTATTTGAGTAGTTTGGGATGCACAGTCATTTGTCAACTAAAAACTCCTTACTAAAGCTGCTCCTTTTTCCCCACAATTGTTGCTATTACTGCTTCTTCCCACTTTACTTAAATAGGGCTGGCAGCTTCTTTCCAGTTAACTGAGTGATTATAAACAAACAAACCAAGAGGAGTGTCTCAGATACCTGGAAGCAGTTTAGCATTCACACCCCATTGCCTTCACAAGAAGTGCTCGGTCACATCCTCCCTTCTGCCTTTGGAAACAAGCTGTGATTGAGCACAGTGTTTGCAGGTATGCTCCCACAGGCACAGCTCACCTGTTAGATGAATTGCACGAGTCTTGGAGGCATGGTGGGACAATGCCCTGGACAACCTGAGCTCTGTACAGAAACAGTGGCATCCACATTCCCAGGGCTCCAGTGACAAAGGCCATGGCAGTCAAACCCAGCGAGGAACAGACAAAACTACAGCTGAAAGTCAAAAGAAAACAACTGTGAGATATTAGAAAGAATGGTGTGTGAGGAAAAAGGGAAAACTTACCTGCAACACCCAGATTTCAAGCAATAACAAAACAATTCATTCAGACATCTTGTAATCAAAATCCACTTCCTTGAATATCTGAACTCTGATCAGGCTTTATTATGAAATTCAACAATAAAGTACTAATTAGAGCAAAGGGTATGACCTACTGATTTCATGTTAAATCCTGGTCTCTTGCAGATTTCATGCCAACTTCTGCCAAAACAATTGCTGTGAATATTTTGATAGCAGAAGTATAACAATAGAGAGTGAGCAAGAATTTAATGGCTTTAATGGCTAAAGGAAAGGGTTCTATGTGCAAGTCTAAATGCCTGAGGTTTTAAGTTGTTTCTGTAACCAGTAATGACACTAACGTCTGGGTCTTCTGAACTGTGAAGTTGCAGTGGGTGAAGCACTCCTTAACTCTACCTGAGTGAGTAAAAATAGACTCAATCTCCACACTAAGTTCCAGACAAAAGGAGAAGCATTTTTGAAAACTGTCCAAACCTTGTCTCCTTCCTGCCCTATTCTAAGAGAAAATTAAATTTTTGCCGGACTCTTTGTCATTAATAGTTCAGGAGAAAACCCCCTTTGAGGTCAATAGGGACGTATGAAATCTTAAGACTGCTGCAAATAATCAGGTGACCACCAAACTAGAGGATTTGTTAAGAAATGAACCTAATTCTCTGTTTTCTAAAGAAAAAGTGCTCTTGGACTTGATTAGAAGTGGAACCACATAGTTTTTTGATAGTATTTCTTTATGCTTTGGAAATCAATTGCCCAAGGAAAATGGGAATCAATTGCTACAGGAAAAGAAAATTAAAATATCTTTTTTTTTACACTGGAATATCACTGTAGGAAAGCAACTTTGGAGATAGTCTAGTTTTTGAAATGTCAGAAAGGTTCATTTTTGATTCAGGAAAATTTATTTTTTTTTTATTCACTTCAGGATGCAGTGCCTACAAACTGTGACCCTACAAAACCAATCTCCAGTGTACCCGCTGTTCAGGATGTAAACAGGACGCAGACTTGGTGGGCAGTTAGAAAACGCTGGATCGTCTGGAAGAACACTCCAAAGACAAACAAGGTCCCAGGAAAGCAAGCGTTCAAACGAAAAGCGCTGGACGGGGAAAGCAGCGTGCGGGCAGGGTCTGGCGCAGCTGCACAGCGGCACCTGCTGTTCCCAAAGGCGCTCCAGCTCCTCGTCCTGCCCCGGCCCACGGCAGCGAGGAACCCGGCCCAGTCCGCATTTACTTCGTCCTGCAGGTCAGCTGCATCCTTAATTTTTGTGTGGTTAAAAGGAAGATATCTGCCAGCCACAGCTCAGCCCAGCAAAACACATGGGCAATTACTTTACAAATCATATTGGAGTCCCACAAACTCTGACCTTATACACAGCAGGCTCCCAAATACCACAGAGTGCCTGAGACATGCTAATCCAACATTCCTCAGGCGCTAAGAATTAATAAATAAATTTACATCAGATAATTATGCACTTGCACCAATATAGGTTCTGTAGGGAAGGGAAAATTTAGTAGAAAGTAGAGCTTTGGATTTAAATAGGAGCAAACTGCTGTCATAACTTCTCCCCTTTCCCCCTCCTCAAAATGGGAGGATGGAAGAAGCAAAGAAATTGTTTATCTCTTTTGCAGCATTTCTGTAAAAAAGTGGAAGAAAGATTTTTACTAATGGTGTTTGCATCCTCTTGCATACAGCACGTGGCTAAAGGAGCAAAGCAGGACTCAATGGACACATTCCTTATAATGGAATGGTGACTCCTCCACAGAGGGAACCTCTGTAGCTCAAACCACTTACTTCTTGACAAGTGATCCCACATCTTGACACCAAGTAGTCTTGGCAGTTCTGTGTATCTCTGGCTTCTCATCTGCTCCTCCTCTCATGCCAGAGATGCTCAGTGCTCTGTGTGCTGCTGTCTTCCTCTGGATCCTGTGAGGGACCAGTAGGATCAGGAGAAGCAGTGCCAGTCCTCCCATGCAAGGAGTTACCTGTAGACACAAGGTTGGTTAGATCAAAGACACCTGTTTTCTTATAGTAAGAACTCCACAGCAATTCCAATTGCATTAGAACCACTATCAGAAAATTGCAGATATGTTCAGAAATAGATGTGTGCTGGTTTAGGTCATATTTGTAAAGAAAAAGAGTGACTTTGCTGACTTTGAGGGAAAGAGAATAGATCCTCCCTCCCCATCATACAGATACATGATCACTCCTCCCTCTGATTTTAAAGAAAAACGTGAAGAAAGAAAACTGTACTGTAGTATTCTAGCCACAAACACAAGAATCACTGATGCAGTCCCCAGTGTTACCTGAATAACATCAGTGTTACTCCAGTAAATACTCTGCCCCACTCACCTGCATGTGCTAGTTGATTTTGTGTACAAAGCATGAGGCTCTGACAAAGTGCTTCCAAAGCACTGCTTGTCTCAGTGAAAAACATCAGGATGACATGACCAGAACAGAAGAGGTTATTTTCTTGAAACCCTCAAATAACAGAACTTGTTCCCAACAGCATTCCAGAAAACTGGTGTTACCAGTATAATGATCATTTTACCTTCAAATTCCTCTGAGGAAGAATTTTGAGGAATTTGAGGAGGACCTTTGAGGAGGTCTCGGTGCAGTAACAACCATTCCAAATGTGCCTTCAGGTAAGAGGAACATCAGCACCTGCCCTGGCTGCTGTACAATTTCACTACACCTATCAGAGCTGGGCAGAAATCTGCCACTTGTCCTGCAGGAAAACTTCTCCTAAACACATTCCTGACCTGTCAGAGGGTACTAAGTCCTCTTACTGCTCACCTTTAACACAATGAACATAAAGAATCCAAACCCCAGTGATGAATTAGATGTTATGGTGAATGCAAGTGAGTGACTCACCCTGAATGCCCAGTGCCAGTCACCTGTGCTTTTTGCCACGCCAGCTGCCAGCATATAACCACAGCCACTGCAAACAACAGAAAGTAATGGTCAGTAAGCACCAATGAATTTTGGATGGCTGAAATGACATGTCTTGCCAGCTAAGGACAACACACAGAAGTCTTCTGTCATAGTTTTCCAAAGGGATAAACAGAAATAACCCTCATGGTCTGTGCTAGTCTGCTTGCCAGCCAGTGTTAAAAAGAGAGTCTAACCTCCTCAGAGCACACTTGAGATGATGACAGTACTGTCCCAGATTCCTCTTGGAATACATATTCTGTAGAATGACACTGCAAACCCAGATCAAAGAGGCCATAAAACATTTTATTACCTACTCTCTTCTGTGCTAGCCAAAAGAATTATGCCCTGCAGGAATTTCTTTAGTTTTAATCAGCCTTCTGGGCCCAGCCTTGGCTGCCTGCTCTGATACAGAGAATGCCTCTAAACCATTTGAAAAGCCCTTCTCCACCTTTTCTTCACACACAATGTCAATTGAACTAAAAGAGGAGAAGGAAGTAGCAGTTCTTCCTTGGGAGACATTTAATGGAAGGTTCTTGAAAAATCTGTCAAATAAACTAGTATCTAAAAGCTTTTGTCTTCCAAAACACAGAAATAAATTACATACTCTCATGCCCATATTTTAGAATTGATTCAATATTTTATTCAAAGCCAGAGTTTCTAGAGTCTAAATTCTCTCTAAAAATGTTAGGGGGAAAAAAGTTAATTTTTTTCAAGGTAAGTAGAGAAATACACCTAATCAGCTCTATTCAAACTTGCTAAGGAAGTGACAAATCCCCTTCCAAGAGCCAATGAAGAAATACATCAAAATAAATCTGATTAGGGCTCAGGGTATATTGAATTGCAGGTGTGGCCAGACAGAATTTCAAAAGGCCACTACAAGAAAACCAACCTTCCCACTGGAATGAAGATGTAGAAGATAGATAACACTGTGGTCCTTTTTCCTTCCTCAAACAGGTCTGCAATGATGGTAGGTGCTATAGTGGAGAAACTGGCAGAGCCAATGCCAACCAGTCCTCGTGAAAGAACAAATACCCTGTAATGCTGCAGGGAAAAGACATATTATAGTCAAATAAAGTCCATGCAAGGAAGAAAGCTTACAGTTAAAGAGGGGCATTTTAGTGGATGAGGAAATCAGAATTGAACTGCCTTTTGCCTATGTCTGTATTCCCTCCACTCATACCTGCTCCCCTCCCATCTCCCTGCTCAGCTTTTTCTTTCTGCACAGCAGTGACTTCTCAGAGTGACACCCAGAGGGAATTTCAGGACAGGGTGGATAGAGCACATGTAACCAATAAGCTACCACACTGTAAGGTCATAAACAACAAACATTCAGGACAAAAATAAAATCCCAACAATCACAACAATAATGTGTGGGTTCTCTATTGCCTAGGCTGGACTCCAGCATCCTATAAGGCATTCCTGCATGGAGTATATTTAGTCCAGGCTTAAGGCTTGGGAAATGAGTGGTCACTGATGCTTTTCCAGATGTGATTAGAGAAGGAAACTATTAAATCCTGCAAGATGTATGCAGGTTATTCTCATAGCACCCTTTAAAAAAGCAACATACTGACTCAGTGATGAATGAGCTCCCTAAGGTCACACCAGACCAGAAGAAAATTCCAGCTCCAAGGATGATTTTCCTGTTGTAGCGATCTCCGAGGTATCCAAAGATGGGGGCAGCCAGCATGTAACACAAGGTGAAGACTGAAAATCCAACAATGAACAAAGACAATATTTGTCTAATTATTTTTGTCATATGTACTGCTCACCCCCCAGATAAACTCAGGTTATTTTTAGGACAGGGGTTAAAGGCAGGCTGAGTTTGCAGGACTAGAAGGGAGATTGATATTTGGAAAAAGACAAGTGCAGACTCAAAATACCTATACAACAATAAAATGTATGTGAATTACTCAACTTCTGTATTTCTTGAGAAACCCTTAATCTTTTGTGATTCACATACTGTGGGATTTTTGGAGGACCCGACTCCAGTCTGACTTTCAGTTTTGCATTCTAGTCAGCCTGCCCACAAGTGGAAGTGAGCAATACCACATACAAGGAGGAACTAGAAGAGGTGAGTAACTGGACTGTGTTTTAGGAGCAGACCACAGAGGGGCAAGGCAAAGTCAGCTGTCTGAACTGAGGAGATTTAATTACCTGTTTGCAGTAGACCTGTCCTCCCATCACTAAGCCTGAAGTATTTCTGTATATCCAACAGGATCCCTGCAACAGAGGCAGATATTGAATGACAGCAAAGAACCCTGCTCAATCCTGGTAACTGCCAACTCAAAAACAGGGCTTGCAAGAACTGCAGCACATTCAGTTTTTAGTTTAGATGTAAGCCATTACTCTACCACAAGCACAAGATGCACAAAGAATTTAAAATTCTTATCACTATAGATAAAATTAATGATCTTCCACTATAAGGGTCTTATGAGAGTCAGTTTACCCACCGCTTCAACCACACCTGTTCTGCTTCTTTTGCATCATTAGCATCTAAGTACACTAACAATTTAGAGTTCAAAGTTTAATGGACATAATGTGGAACAAAACAGTGGATGTTAAGACAAAAAGGTCATTTTCTTCTCTATACCATGCCAGAGCTGCAGATCTTCCATCTCACCTATCTTGTATTTCCAATTTACACTGCTGAAAACCACTTAAAAATAGAAGACACTGCTTTGAAAAAGCATACCTGTACTCCAGTGTTGAAACATATCAATTAAAAAAGACATTTACTTCTCATGCCACTTCAATTTTGTGAAAATAGATAAAGTCATAACATTGTTAAAAGGATGAAACCAACACCATTTAAGAGAACAAGTTCTGTGTAATTTGCCTGCTGTGCTCACAGGAGTCCATCTGCAGCAGAAGGGAGTGGGTGAGGTCAGCAAGAGGCATCCCTTCTCCCACACTGTGTTTACATGTTGTGCCATGAACTACACCGCTCCAGCCACTTAAAAGCAGTGTGGGAGCAGCTAAAGTAAAGCTAAATCCATGTTCACCCACAGCCCCCATGGCTGCAGCATCAGTCCACTCACTGTTTACTGATGTGACTTCAAGTCACTGTAGATCAAGGTCCAGCCTAACAGCAGCTCCAGAGGTTTACAGTGGTTTCTCAGTGACTCTTGAACATATTTTACACTTAGGGGTTTCCTAATGGTTTCAAAAGTTTGAACAAGTGATTAAATTCAGACATTTTGCATCATTAAAACAGGACAATCAATTGTATCCTTCCTTTCTGGCAGCCAGTGATCAATGCACAGAAATACTGTATTAGAGGAATTCAGCTTTGGTCTCGTGCAATATTTAGAACAAATCACAGCTAACAAGACTTGAACAGAACCACAATGTCATCTCAAACTAAGATCCACACTGAGCACCATTAAAATGTCATCCCCTCCACATAACTAAAGTAACTGACCCTGCCGGATCTTGGCAAATTACAAAGCATTGATTTGAACAGCTTGGTGGACAGAAAAGAGGGGAAAGGTCTGCATGGTCACTAGTTTCAACTGAAGTCAGCAGACAATTAAGGGAAGAGCTTGTTTTCTGTGATGCAAACACTGTCAAAGCCTGTGAGCAAAACTCCCCGGAAACCACAACTTTGTAACCGCTGCCACTTTACTTCTAAGCAGATACTCACACCTCCCCTTCCTCCCTTTCCTGTTAGCTGGTATCAACAACACGGCCATACACTTGGACAGCCAAATTCAAACGCACTGCTGCAAGAATTCTGCAGTGGCACTGAATTCTAGCAGGTGAACAGTATATTGCTGTGGTATAAACTGCAGCTTACAGATGTCCCCCATGGCCCAGGAGTCACAGAAGTAAGTGAAAAGTGGTTTAGTCATATAGTGCAATTAAAGGAGATGTTTCAAAGGCCTGGGCACTATCCCCACCTCTGCTCTTGAATTCTTTCATGTCCCTGAAGGTACCTCACTTACAAGAGCGTGTTGGGAAAATTTTAAGCTCTTAGTGGGTTCAGGAGCCCCTCAATAATTCAAAGCCTGGAATAAGCCAAATGGCTTCTCAATCTTAACCCTCCCAAGGGGATACCCTTCTAGCATCCAAATTCCTCCTTGAAGATATTTTCATCCTCTTCTGTCCCCTGCCCTTCTCCAAGGAAAGTTATTTGACAACAGAACGCATACACAGAAGTTTTTCACTCACAGCCTTGCAGTGTCATTCAGCATGCACTCCTACTGCACTCCTACTTGCTTCCTTCCCTCTTGTGTTGTTAGAAAGTACTCAAAAAACCAAGCTCAAACTCTTAAACCCACTACACTCTCCATTTCTAAAGATACTGACTGAATGTCCTAAATTTCTGAATGGTCGAAGTAGCAAAATAATTACTTTGTTTACTGTAACTAGGTATTAATTCCAAATTCAATAAACCATCCTTTAGGTTTTTTCAAGGTTTTAAAACATTTCTGTTTCCCAGGCCACTCAGGAGTAAAATATAGCAAGCTCACAACAACTGTTTCCCCTGTTTTCTAGATCAGATGCCTGGAAACATGGGAGATGCTTAGGAGTAGTACTAAATAGAAGAATTTACACAATTTATATGGGAGAAAAAACCCATAGCTTCCCTTCAGTTTACTACAAGCAACTCTTGGTTGTTTTCAGCTAGGCAAAAAAATAGTTAAAAAATCATATTTTGGAGGAAGGATATTATTTATTAGGCAACAAGTCATAACTTGGGTGGGGAAAGGCTTAAGGAAATGGGTCTCTATCCTTGTTCCACAATCATGTTCCACTCTTCATTGCAGAAATCACACAACTGCCAGCAGCTCCCAAGGAAGTTAAGCCTCCCCTAAGCAAACTAACATGGATAACAAAGTTATCACAAAGATGACATCATTTTTGAACTTGTAATGGAGGGAATAGCACCAGTAGTCTTCAATAAAGGAATTCCATATAGAGTCTACTAGATGCAAAGAAGGCCTTGTAAACTGCTGTGTAAAGAAAAGCTCCTTAGAGCTGTAGAATACAGCCACAAAAATGGACCAGTTACTCTGTATGCTAAAGTCTGTTTATAAGAGACCTAGATTTTAAAGTATTATTTTATTTTTATAAGCATTCTACTAACTATTAATATCTAATAAATCACTCCTAGATCTTTCCAGATTTATAACTGTAAATTTCATTAAGAGCATGATCAACAGGCTAAAGCAGATAAATGAGAAAAAGTAAAAAGACAAAAAGCATATCCTTACTTTAGAAGCATTTATAGAGTTTAGAAACATTTGTAGAGCTGTTAAGAACTTAAATTTCTTTTTTTTTTAGAAGAAGAAAATGGGTTCTCACCTGGCACAATGAACCAATCAATGAAATTTATTAAATTCCCAAAGCATAGCACGGCAACTACCAGGCAATCCCTCTTTGCTGGATTGTTCCTTGACACAGACACTGATGGACACTGTGTCCCATCTGCTGCAGCAGCTCCATAATCCTGTCCCTCAAGCAGTGGCTGGAGCAGCAAGCCTGTCTCTTCATGTTCACAGGGGGGTTGCATGTTTCCAGGGCAGACACTCAGCAGGGATGATGAAGCATTTCCTCACACAAAATTGATGTGTTGGGGCTATGAGGAACTTCAATCACTACGGTCATTTCCGGACTGAAGCACAGCCACTAAGAACTGAAATGAAATGTTTCTTGCAGTCAGAAGGACTTACAAAGGAAAAAAACCCTGCAGTGCTGTGTTTTGCAAAAGTGCTGAAGACCATGGCCTTGAATACAAGGAAAAGTAAATGTAAACAAAAGCAAAGTAATCCATTGTGCACCCAAGAAATAAAACAACTCTGCAGTGATCCCACAGAAATTACAAATGCAAAAATAACAGTATTCTTTGTTGTCAGTGCTAAAAATTAGGCATTTCCCTGTCTTTCTACAGAAGAAAGGGAAAGAAAGAAAACGAAATAGAGAAAGAGAGAAAGAACACAATCAGCCTTTAAAACAGGTCTGTTTTCCCCTTTCTTCCCCAAAAAACAGGTCCAAAAGGGGAGGAGGAAAGGGCACAGGAAGGCATTCTTGTCCTTTTGCCACATGTAGACACCTTTATCTGCCTTCTTTCTTCTGTCCACTCACATTTTTAGAAGTATTCAGTCACATCTTTTGAGCGACTTTGTGGATTACCAACTTCAGAAGCTAATTCATTTTTTGCACCGTGTTAAGAAAATTTTAAGTGAAAATTACCAGCAAACTCTGAAGAGTTTAAGAGTGAGGCAGCTAATTTGAGTAAGGACTGCTTATGGTTTATGACTCATGCATGAAGACACAGGTCTGTGGTTGGGCTTTTTTTAAGAACTGGGTATTTCACACTTTAGACTAACTGAAAAACTAAATAGCACCTACCATTCTTGGCCCTTTTGCAAAATACAGACTCCTTTGCTTCCACGTGCTCAACACGAGCATTTCATTCCATCTTCTCTTTCTTTTATCTCCCTTTTTCTCTGCTATAGACCACATTGCTCTGTACTATCCCAGTGCTGAACTAAACCAGCGAAGTCAAGCGCTCCTTGGAAGTTCTTGGAAGCAATAAAGAATCAACTCGATTTTGCAGAAAGCCAGAGTCGTACCTCCAAGCCCAGCCGCGCACAAAGGCGGATCAGGAACACCGGTTGCCATTACCGCGCCTGTGACGGGCCCGGGCGGGCTGTGGCAGCACCTCCCCGCTGCGCCGCTGGGTGGCGCCCCGAGGCCGGCGCGGCGCCGCGTCCCGCCCGCTCCCGCCTGGTCCCCGAGCCCTTTCCCGGGAATATTTGCCGTGTTTGACGCCCAGGCACAGCTCAGACCTTGTAAGGGAGGCCTCACGGGGCAGCTCATCTGCGTTTAAATCTCACTTTGGATGGTTTAAATGTCTCTTGATCCAAGCGCCCTCGGAGTATCCAGACATCCTGTATTGCTCTCAACTGACTTTTGCTGCTGGACCTGATGTTCTGAGACGGCCGAAAGCAGGTTTTTAACTGTAACTGCTGCGGCAAGAACACGATTCTGCTTTTATAAAGCAGAATTTCCAAATTCCAAATTTTCCAAAGACAGAGTCAGATTAAACAAAATGTTCCTCAGAAACGCAAAACCTTCAGTCCTAAACACATGTTTTGATTCCCTTTTTGCCCTCCATTAAAGTTTCCAGATACCACTTCATGCTTCTTGCTGCTGTACTACCTGGCCACTGGTGCCATCACCTCTGTCTATACATCCCCCTTCTCCCTTCCCTCAATGTCACAAGCCATGTCCTTCCACCCACTCTGGGTTTCACTGCTGGGTACAAATCTGCAATATTGACTTGCAGGTGTGGCCAGACAGAATTTCAAAAGGCAAGAAAACCAACCTTCCCACTGGAATGAAGGTGTAGAAGATATATAACACTGTGGTCCTTTTTCCTACCTCAAACAGGTCTGCAATGATGGTAGGTGCTATAGTGGAGAAACTATAGTTTTTAGTTGTTAGTTTTTAGTTTATAGTTTAGTTTTAAAACTATATGGTTTTTAGAAGGCCCCCTGTGACTTTGCCTTCCTCAGCTCCCATAGCCATCATTCCTTGATAGCCACCCTGCCTTAACTGCATGCTTGTCCTGTTCTCCAACCACAGTTTTCATGTTTGCCCAGACCACGCTGCACCAAAACCTTCCACCAAAAGTTTGTGACAATCCACTTTAGCATTGTGGGCATATAGAATGCCACAAGTCAACTTTTGTTAGGCAAGATCACAGCTCACTTCTTTACAGCCAATTAAAATTTTTCCTTATTTGTCAGTCAGGCAGTTCCTTTCTTGGAACAAAGTGTAGCATTTGCCTCCACAGCTTACCCTGTCGGTGCCAGGTGCCCATGCAATATAAAAAGCAGCTTTTTATCCCTGTCATACTCCTTCAGAAGCTCTGCTCTCCTGATGGTTCATTTGAGCACGAGATCTCATAGCTGTGCCATGCAGTGAAACCTTCCCATGAGAGCAGCAAGTCAGAACTTTGTTATTCTCATGTTTGGCACTGGAGCTGACACAGAGCAATCTATTTTCTTACACTGTTTGGAATTTGGCTGTGGTACTAAAAGTTGTTTTGATGGCTGAACCTGACAGAGGCAACTGAGACCCCCAGATGAACAGAGATGTTTGGTGATAGTTAAACTGGTTGGCTGATCCTCAGCAGGCCAACAAATGTGCCATGCTGAATCCTGACAGCACTGCTTACACACAACCAGTATGAGAGCTTCCAGCTTTCCCTGAAAGGATCTCCAAGCATTTACTACAAAATGCCTTTGAATGTATTTATTTATCCAAATATTCTCTAATGGTGGATGCTGCCACATCCGTGAACAGCCTTGGAGGATTGCCAGAGCTTTCCCAGAAAGCTGCATCAGAAGGGGCATTAATAGTGAACCAAGATGTCAGAAAGATATAAATTGAAAACACTTTGTTATCCTGATTCACTCCAAACCATTTCCATACATGTAAAAAAAAGAAGCTTATTAAGCCACTGAAAAGCAAACAGCAACAAAATCTGTGAAAAACTAAATATGAAAATAATATTCATTGCTGATTAGATCTAACAATACTGATTTAAGGAAGAAAGAAATAAGCTCCTTTTGGTATCTCTCTCATGCATTATCCAGACAGAGAATATAAAGTAACCAAAAGAAAATACATACTTTTGTGTATTTGCAAGTATATATTTAATTGCTGCCATACAGTTAGAACCAACAAGCATGCATTTAATGCAGAACATGTAAGACTGGTCTGCATTTTAAGGTGTATGTATTTTAAGCCTGTTGTGATGGAAGTAAATTCATAAATCATGAGATTCTGCAAATAATTGACATTTGGATTGGTGCACAACTTAATAATTTCAATGTCTGACAAGATCAAAAAAGTGAAATTTAACATCATTCTGGTAGACAGACAGCTTAATAAATGCATGTCCAGACCCACCTGAAATATTCCACTCCAAGGAGATTCAAAGACAATTACAGTGACTGCAAAAGAGCTGCAGAGTTACAGACGTTCAGGTAAGAGGCTGTGGGGGTTTAAGGTTTGTCACTACTTGTACCAAGGCTGCAGAATAACTCACTTTGGTTTTGAACCCAGTCTGCGGTGCTGACACATAAAGACAGACTTGGACTGAGACATGAACACCTGGGCTGCACATCTGGAGGGGCAGCAGTTTGACAGTTCAAACCAAGCAGTGACCAGCCTGACAGGAGGGCAGGTGACCCAAGAAATGTCATCATGTATAAAAGTAGCAAAATTTTCAGATCCAGATTTATTACAGAATCAACACTTGATCCGGTTCTCATAAAAGTCTTCTATTACAAAACTCCAGAGACCACTCATCTATTAACATGTATAATTTTTTTGCCTTTCAGCCCTCCAGACTGATGCACATTTGCCAAGCTCTTACTGCCTTGGAATACACAGCTGAGAGGGAGGGAGCCTGAGCACTCTCCTTCTGAGGAAATTCTGCACCTGTACTTTGTTGAGTCTGTTCTATATCTGTGTGGTTGTCCTGGTTTAGGGCAGTGGTGCTTGCAGCTACATTAGCCATGATTAACACTCAGGTAGCAACCCCTAATGACATCAAAAGCCGTTAGGAAATATTTAGTATTTTAGCATGAAATTTAGTACCTGAATAATCAAAACCAGATTGACAACAGTTTTTATTCACCTTTGCAGGCAGAACTACATGTGTGAGCCATTATTTAATTTGAGTCTCTGTCCATATCTTGTGGAACAAATATGCTGCAACAGCCTCAACCATCCAGACTGACAATCTTTATAGTAATCCACTACTACCAAAAACTTCAAGAAAACCAGGTGGACCACCTGATCTACTATACACTTAATTGGAAAATATCTGCTAGGAAGATTCTCATTCTGAGAGTTTCAATAAATGCTACATTTTCAGTCACCACATCCTTTTTACCTCCTCACCCTGAATTTCCATCTAAAATGCTTTCTTTCTTGTTGTCTGAGTAATAGCACAAAACCCAGGGTGGATTCACTGGAACATATTCTAGCATTGTGATAGCAGCAAATAAAATTTACACACACTAAACTATAAAACCTACTATATTTCATTATTACTGACAAATAAGCTCTATATGACTTCCTACTTCCTGGAATGCAGATCATGCTTTTTGTTGGGCAGGGAAGCTAGTTCAGACTCTTCTCCTTCATCTTTTAAATTAGGAAACAAACTGCAGCTTTACAAAAAATTTCTTGGGGTGCTTACCTAGATAACTTATCTCACAGGTGACATTCTCCTTGGTTGTATCCATATAATCCTGTCCCAAAAGGTATAGCAGAAGAAATTACAGTTCCAGCACAATCACAGAGCAGCAGAAGATGAACACACTTCAATTCTATTAATTGCTCCCTTCTTCTTCTCTGGGAAAACAGTAAGAAAAGCAAAGACCTCCTTTGCAAATGAGAACATTTTGCATTAACATCAGACAAAGGAGAAAGCTGCACATCGCTGGAACAGAGCTTCCTCTTCCAGCTGAGATTTAGTCAAGCACAGAGCACCTCATGGAGGTCAAGGGAAGTGAGAAATTATAGTAACTGTGCACCAAAGACTATTTCACCAACCAGTTTATCTGCTTTGGCCTTTACAATTTTTTTAGCTCAAGTTTATCTTTATTGGTATAGCTGGTAAGTGAATTTCTTGCATTATAGGATTCTGGATGCTTCTGACACAATTATAACAGAAAAGGGTTGTGACATCTGCTTGGATTCTGGAAGAAAACAATGGAATTAAATGTCTATTTAACCTCTATTTTGACCTTTCTACCACAGTGAAACATTTATCCCCAGAAGAATCATTAGTTGACCACTGCAGTCTTCACTGTGATACACCAGAGTCCTCTTCATTAAGACAACAGCAAAGCAGACAGGAGCCATTTATTATGAGAAATGACAAACAGACAAGCATTGACAGAACAAAAATGGAGGCCTTTCCCTATGAGGCCTCTCTCTTTCCAGCCTCACGTCCTCCAGACTGAAAGGAAGAACTGCAGTGAACACAGTATTTTAATCACTGCAGAGAATGTTAAGGTCAGGGTTAACTAAAATTTTGAATAAACATTGATTTAAATTAAAAATAGTCTAATTAAGTATTGAGAATGTCTTTATTTCCCAGAAGTAAGTCCTGCACAAAGAGATTTACTGTTACTCTCAATGCTTCCAGTAAGGCAAAGTGAGGCTGTATTCACAATTTTGGGAAGGGTAGGTATGTGAATTCACTATAGCCATGCTTAAGTGATAGCACTGTGAAACAAATTCTGCCAGCAACCAAAGAAAAGGTCATTTTTAGGTCATTTTTAAGCACTAACCCCAGGATGCTGATTTTTATGACAGTTATTATGCAAATATTTGGAAGTTCTTAAAGTCATAATGCAATTTAGATAGGGAATTGGGATTACAATATGTCTATACTATCACTGATAGGTACCCACCATAGGCAGAGGGCAGCTCACAGTCCAACAACAAGAGAACAAATGGGGAAAGTGGCTAGAGTCACTCTTATCCTGGACATCTTCTGTTTGATTTTAATCCACTAGAGATAAAAGTCTGTAAAAATCTTTACCAGTCAAACGTCTACTTTTAATGAAGCAAAATTAGAAAAAAAAAATCCATGAACATGGAGCAGAAAACACATGAAGTGTGGAAAGGATCTTCTATCAGTTATATTGATAACCTGGGAGAAAAGAGTTGGGAAGAGCTCCTTGCTCTGCTACTAACTTCCTTTGCTAAAGCAAAGGAACCTCAAGCCTGCAGTCCTAAAGCAAATGGTACCATAAATAATTTAAAGGGAGAAAGAAAACAATAAACATTAAAACTTTGAAACACTTGTACAGTTCTACTTAACATCTGATTCTTGTTAACTAATGTACAAGATGTTTTCAGGCTTCAGCACTTGGTTCTTAAAGCTCTGGTTTGCAACAATGTTCTTCACAAAATTTAAAAACACAGTAATAAAATTACTATATGAATCAATTATTAATTACTTAGCAATATTAAAGTAAAAAGATAGCAATTGAACTTCTTTCTATTAATTTCATTCACAATCTCCTGCCATTCACTCTTTATACCAGAAATGTTACCTGCTCTGAAGATGGTCTCAGGCTGTCTTACATATAAAATGGTAAGGTATATGAATAAACTCTGGCCTTTCTTTCTTCCCTGGAGTCATGAAGTATAAGAACACAGAATCTAAGGCTGCTAATAAAAGAATTTTATTCTCATTATTTTAGAAGCTGCTTTTGCTTAAGACAAGTTCAGTACTAGTGGAAGAACTATTATCTCTTTATTCCTATGAGCCACCAAGCAGCAAAGTCTCTTTTCCATACTTCAAAGTAGCTTTTTGGATACTGTTCATAATAGAGCATTAATATCAACTTCAGCTGGTACATTTGCTTGAAAAAAAAGTGTTATGAGATTATTATTGTAAGTCTTGAAGTTAAATGAAGCTAAGACGAGGCTTTGTTTCAAAGTCCAGAATGGTTGCAGGAGTTTAACTGGCAGTCATGGAAGAACTGCCACCACTCAATTTTCCAAACTATTTAAAAAAAAAAATTCTTTACCTTCCAACAAGGCTTATGTCAATAGAATATCTCCTGATTTACTTCATTAAAATGCTTCCTTAAGAAATTATTTTAAAGTACAGAATAAGGACAGTGTAAATCAGCAAAGTGAATAATCTGTTCAAAAAGCCAAATATAACTGAAGCCACCTGTGTTTCCACTGCCTCCATTCCCCCTCCCCCTTTTCTCCTCCTCCAACAAGTTCTTAGTCCTGACAGAAAACCAAAGCAGTCCTACACAGCCACACACTGAGATCACCAGACTCCACAAGTCCGAGCTGTTCATCCCTTTTGTCCACCCACCGCTTTCCACAACAGACCTGCCTGGTGCTCCAAAGCCCAGCTTTTCCTTTGGGCTTCAGGTGAAATTAAATTCAGTTCCAGAGTTATGATATAAGAATTGTGCTTGTATCATTTTCTAGTAGAGGCAAACACTGTATTATATGATAACACTACAGCCCACTGATGGCTGGACTGACACTATCTTAACCTATTTTGCTTCCTTGAGGGGACTAATCCTCACGTAACATCTCTAAGTGCATCCACATTAAAGGATTTGGCACTTGAACTGTGCACTACAGGTCGTGTTGCTCATGCTCTCACAGAGCCCTTGTGCAGGTTACATTTGTATTCACTATTCTGGGCAATTTCTATCCAATACCTCCCTGGCTGCAGGGAGGTATTGGATAGAAATCCTTATTTTTTCCTTCCCTTTTGTGCACTGCGCTGATTTTGTACTCACAAAGGCACCAGAATGTGTCAGGTGCAAATATGAGCATAGCTCAAAGAACTGCAAGTTTACTGCTCCAGGAAAAAATTCACTTTCTTGCCAAGCCCTTTATATATCTCATAGTCAACAATTTCCGGCCACAATTTGAGGTGAGAGGCATCAACTGGGATAGATCTTGCAAAATGAATTTTTGGGATATATTTTATGAAATGTGAGCAAAAGTAAAGGATTTAGCAGGTTAAAAGGAAAAACAACTTTTAAAGTGTAATTCTTTATTTTAAACCAAGTATGTCTGTTCTTTTAAAAACAGCCCTATCTAAAATAAAATGTGAAATAAGGGCAGCCCACACGCCATGAAATCCAGCATCACAAAGTACAGAATATACCAGTAGTTCAGGCTTGCTGCAGAAATTTCAGAGAAAGTCAAAACACCGATCTGGTGGGTGTTACTGAGTAAGTGGCTGGAAATAGCATGTGGAGTGCTGAACCAGCTCCTTACAGCAGAGCTTCATCTGCAGGTGCAGAAAGAAATTTCTTCATCTGAGTTTATTCAACAAGTTAATTTTGATGCCTGGTTCATTAAGAGATGGAAACCAAAGATGGATTTGGAAAAGGAAGCCAGTTTGGCTTTTCCTTTTCCAAACTTTGTGCAAAATCAAGGTGTGGGATGCTTAGCTCTAACTTGTGGGAGGATGAGATCTGGTAGTATGAATAGCTTGGAGGCTGGGGGAGCTAAAACCAGATTTTCATTTCTCATTTTTAATGATTCCTTTGTGCACTCTAACCGAATCCCATCAAATGTAACTCAACAGAAAGGATCAGTTAAAAGCTCACAGCATCTAATAAACAAAATAGTACTTGATGGATTAAAGAACAAAATCAGAAGCTTGAAAAGATATATGTTCACATATCTTAAATCAATTACTCCAGTCCTACTGACTGTCACAAAGTAATATCATGCCAAGCACATGCTATTTAAAAATTTTAAAATTATAAATATAAATGATGTAAATTAGTATTTCCATCTTGCCATTTTAAATCACGAATCAAGTGTTTAACTCTCTTGTTTAAGCCAACAATAGAAAAAGGAAGTATTGAAAACAGTATTTTAACTTCTGGCATCAAATTTACATATAAGTAACCATTCTCAAGTATATGTCCTTGCTTCTTCAAGACAGAATTCTGATGTTTATTTTCTTCCAGTAACATGCCAGCATTTCAGAAAAGGCAAATCAATTATGATCTGCCTTATATTTCACATCCTTGTGTTTGTTCCAAGGGCTGAACACTGACACAGCAGTGGATCCCATGACTGCTTTCCATCAGGTATATTAAACTGATTGTCAAATAGGTCAGGCTTTCAGGTTGCAAAGCAAAGCTATCTTACACTCAATTCTTTAGAAATATGAGTTAGAAAATTGCAACTTTCATTTTAGTTTAACCCTCCTCATAACTATGTTGGATTTAAGACAGTCTTTCATCATTAATTTCTGCTGCTTTTGTTTGCAGATTTATTTTGATGTTGTTTTTTACTAATAATAAGGAACGAAATCTAATTCTGAAGAAATTATGTCCATGGTGTGTAAAGTGAACACCTCTCAGGGGTCATTTTAGCCTCTCCTATCACTAATGCCTAGGCATGTCTGTTTCCCAGCTGAGAATGCTATCAGTTTAAGTAATAGTTTAAGCTTATACAAATAAAGTTTGGAACAAGGTCACTCTGGTTTACCCAGGTCTTAAACAGCACCTTTCTGCCAAAAGCCTGAATCAACACCACCATAAGAATCCATAAGGATTTCCTGCAGTTCCAGAGACTGTTTTACCACAACCACTCCTGTCGAGCCTGCTTCATACCAGAAATCTTACCCAAAAGTCAGGTCAAAACACTTTGTTTAGGTGTCACCCTTCAGTGAACAACTTAGTCTGCATCTCCATCTGCTGCCTTGGCCCAAGCAATCATTGCCCACGCTTCATGCCACAACTAAAGCATTTATCTGTGGTCAGTGACCTAGAGGCAATACTGCTGGATTTATTAAGAAATGACAGACAGACGCATGGTGAGGTTTGAACATTAGGGTTATTGTGGTTGCATTTATCAGGGAATGTAAGTCAGGACTAGCTCCTGTTTCTGGCTCCAGGGCTTGCTCTGGTATCTTGGGCAAGAAAATTTAGCACCATGGACTGCCATGCATGTCCATCCTGACTATTTGGACTGGTAGGGAAGAATGGAGATTCTTACCTCTACAGGAGATGATGGAGGATTAATGTTGATGCAGCAGGACCCTGATCTGAGCTGCAGAAGCTGAGCACTGCTGCAATACAAGTCAATGGAAATATTTTCATCATGCCCTGCACGGAGGCAAGTTCTGAAGAGATGCATTATAGCAGCTGCAGCAATTCCTGTACCAGGCTGCTCTCTGTTTGCCATGCTACTGATTCACTGGTCCATGTTTTTCCAGGAAATCACACTTCTTCACACACACACCCACTTCCAGTGAAACGTGAGCTCAACAACTTTTGAGTAACAGCTAAACTTTTGAACCTGTTCTGTAGGAGTAGCCTTGAACTCAGCACAAATACTTGAGGCCAGACTGATGTGTTCAGCCAATTTAGTCCCCACTTTATTTATAGGTCACAGCAGATTGGGAACAAAACAGCTTTTAGTCCTTGTTATGCTCTTATTCAAGCCAGCAAGGAGCTATGAATCAAACAAAAAACACAATGAATTGCTATCTTCTTTTTCCCAATTCCTCTCTTCACAAGGAGTTTTCAGAGCATTTTTCTTTATGATGCATATCCATGGTAATGGCCAACTGTTACCTCTACATACAATATATGAAGAAATAACTTAGATTTTACTACTCACAAGTAAACACAGTCAAGGCTTATTCAAAAAAGAGATTCCTTAGAGCAAACTACTTATGTATCAATAAAAGCACAGCAAAACCAAGTGCTAGGGGGTAGACAGGAACACAGAACTGCTCAAAAACTGATATTATTTCCTGGTGACAACCTGGATCTGGAACATAAGCCTTTGAAATACTTAGCCTTCACTGTTTGCTAGATATAAACTGCAAGAAACCCAAGCCTGCAAATGTTATAAAGCACACATAAATGGTCCCTTTTTGCCTAACAGAAACTGGTTTTAAGCCTAAAAACTTATAGTTCACATTGCTACCATTTAAAATGTCTCTTCACTGACTCTAGTCTGTAAAATTAGAGGAGCCTTGCAGAACATGTTACAGGGAGCTCTGTCTATCTTACCAACAGCTTTTTGAGTTTGCCAAGAAGCTGAAGTCAGGGAGCAGATGATGTTAATGGCGTGAATGCACCAGGAAGACTCTACAGAACAGAAACTATCAACTAGTGTAATCTGTGATTTGTGTTGTGAAGGAGGAACTGGGGAGAAAGTCAAACAAAAGACATCATATTCAAGAAAAGTAAGATGCTGAATATGAAGCTTTGATCCTTTTTAAGGTGACAGAAAAAGTGCCAGGATTTCCTATTCTAATCATGAGATGAATTATTATGATAATATACCCTTGCCAAGGGAAAGATTAATGCAGTAAGGACCACAGCAAATGGCTGTCAGAGCTGAACAGTCATTATACCAGAAATGGTCTCAGAAAAGAGAAAGGAATGTAAATTCTTATTGCCCTTCCACTCAATGCAGAGATGGGAGAGATGGCTGCAGAGAGGCTGCATGCCAGCAACAGTAAAACAAATTCAAAAAACCAATCTCACCTATCTTGAGATCTTTTCCTCAAATGTGGTGCATGTTGCCTCAACAAACAGCAGTACAATGTGTTTGTGCATAGGCAGTACAGAAAGTAGATATTAACAGAATAAAAGATCACTTCTTCTAGCAGGGAAAGGCTTCTCCCTCTTTTCAGACAGCCTGGTGTGTTTAAGGACAGGCAACATGAGATGCAAGCCAACAGAGCTCCCCTCTGCTGTGGCATGACAGCTCCATTTTCATGATGGGATTCCACAGAGTCTTTACTGCTGCAAGGAAACACTAAACTAGTTTATGCCTCAGTCACACACCTGCCCTCACCACGATGGCTGTGTTGGACATTTTGCAGCTGCACACAAGGTGATTTCACAGAGCAGTGTTAGAGCACTTCAAACTGCCAGTGTTTCCCATAATGAAACATACTACTTTTATAAACTAGGGTTGAATTTGTTGCCAGAATAAAGGAATCCAGGTCATTTGTGCCAGAATAAACCAAATCCCTTCTTTTCCAACCTACAGTCTCCTCTTTTCCTTACAAGGAAAATCATACACAAACTATAGGAGACCACAGACAACTTCCTTTCTTAAGTCAGGTAATTGCCACCAAGTGACCTAATGGTGAACAATACAGAATGATTTTGATTAACAGAATGTAATAGAAATAGAGTTGTTTCATATAACCTTTCAGTCTTCAGTGCTGTAGTTAGGTCCTCTATTAATAGAACTGTCAGAAAGTGTACTCATGCCTGAACTGACATCAGGTACAGAAAGTTGAGTGAGTGAATCTAGTGCTGGCTTAACTGACATTGTGAACAAAGCCTACTTTTTATTCCTGAAAGAGAAATACCATCCACAATAGTGTCACTTCCCATCAGCATGCCTGAATTCCAATCTGGGTAACTGTCTCTTAGCATAATAAGTTTACAAAATGCACTTGCACATGATAGCCTCCTATGGATAGACTGTTTTTTAAGATTGAATGAACCTGACTGAAGCAATACAAAATACAAATCCAAAATACATTTAAGAATTAGAGTCAACCTACACAGGAGAAAGACTTTCACAAAGACTTTCTTTTTGGCTAAGGACACCCTTATGAGATGAATTTCAGTAAGGTATCATACACTATGGAATGTCTTCTGTCATGCCAGTTTAATCATTGAAAAGGACACAGATTTAATCAGAACTGCAAGAATATCTGGGAATAGTATTCTGATTAATTGTACTAGCACAGTAATGAAACTCTCAGATTATACTGGGCCTTCCAAATTGGAGCACAGGAAATGACATTGCTCATTCTCTTTCCTTTTGTTGCAAGCCAATTTTGGTGTTCACAAAATAAAGCCCTTGTAGTAGAAAAAATAAATTTTAAAAATTCCTTTTTCTTACAGGATTTGAACATTTTGGCAAACTGATACAGGATAAATCCCTTTGTAGTAATTTCTTTCTGCAATAGAACAGGGAGTTTCCTGCTTTCCATCACTGGTAATAATGCTTCATCCAATTAGCCAGAAACTGCATATACTCAAGAACTGAAATGTAAAATTAGGGAATCCAACGAAATGCTTAAAGCCAGAGGAGCAGAGCAGCCCATGCTTTGTTTTAGAATTGTACACATCTATTTATGACACTATATTTTTCACAGTCAACATGTGAGCCTACAGACAATTTGTATTTTTGTCAGGCTTCTCCTGGCGATTTACTTAGTTCCTTGGGATAAACTATCTTAATTTTTAGCTATTCCCCTCTGCAGTGTCTGTCCTCAGACTTGTATTCATCCTTCAAAAGCCCTTTTTCTGAAGGTTTTTGCTGGAGATCCAAACCCAAGCCTAGGTTGCCCTTCAGGGATACACTAATGCAGGAAAGCCCCTTCATCTCTTAAGTGTAAGGGTTGATTTAGGCCTTTTATCTCTCTTTTTCTTCCCTGGGCACAGGGAAGAAAGCTCTTCAGTGCAGTGGCACAGTGCTCCAAAGCATCTCCATCACACACACAGACAAAAATGTACATTTTGCAGCAATCTTGAGCGAGCAACTTTTACCTGGCAGCTGTAACCTGTTCTGTTTAGCTGCTCTTTTTAGCTGCTCCTCAAAACCTCCTGTATTTAGTTGGGTGGAAGACGGCAGCAGCCTGAGGGCCAGCAGGGCTCTGAGCACAGATGCTGTTGTTGCTTACTCCCCGTATCTGGCAGTCCTGTGCAGCTGGTGATGAGGGCAGACGTGTCTCAGGGGCTGCTGTACCTCAGCAGAATCTCATTCCACACCCTGCTGTGGGCAGGTACACCTTTCACTATCGCATTTTACTCCAAACCCTGTCCAGCTTGGCCATGGACATTTCCAGGGATCCAGGGGGAGCCAAAGCTTCCCTGGGCAACTTGTGGCAGGGCATCACCACCCTCAAAAGGAAGCACTTCTTCCTAATAATGCCCTTCATGAGGGCCTTTGCAGATCCCAGAATCATTAGGGTTGGAAGGGCTCTCTGGAGATCACCCAGTCTAACCCCTTGCCAAGACAGGGTCACCTGGAGCAGGGTGACACAGGAAGGTCTAGGTGAGCTTGGCATTTCTCCAGAGAGGGAGACTCCATGCTCTCCCTGGACAAGTCTGTCCCAGTGCTCTACCACATTCACGTAAAGAAGTTCTTCCTCAGGATGAGGTGGAACTTGCTGTGCTTTAGTTGATGTCCCTAAACGTCCTTCGTGAGGAGATTCCCCTCATGAAGCGCCCTCCCTTCCTGCCCGCTAACTCAGGCTTGACTCAGGAAGGGCAGGCAGGGACCTTCCCAACATGGCGGCCAAGCACGGCTCCCCGCCCCTCAGCCGCTCTCAAGATGGCGGCGCGGAAGGGCCGGCGGCCGGCCCGGGTGCGCCTGCGCGGGCCCGAGTGCGGTGAAATTCCTGGCGGGGGGAGCGGGAGGTGGCGGCGCTGAGGGCTCGGAGCAGGAGGCGGAGGGCGGCTCGGAGCCACGGCCGCGCTGCCCTGCCCGGGACCCTGCGTGCTGTGGCGGGCCGCGGCGCGCCAGACTCCCNGCCAGACTCCCGGCGGGCGCGGAGGGGACGGGCTGAGGGACGCTCGCCGCCACCTCTCGCAGCGCCAGGAGCCGCGCCGTCCCCGCCGCCGCTGGGACTCCCTCCCCGGGCAGAGCGGGGGAGAATGACGGAGCTCCAGTCCGCCTTGCTACTGCGGAGACAACTAGCAGGTACCTGGGACGGCTGCGGAGGAAGAAACGGAGGCCGGCGGGTGATCCGCCGCGGGGGAGCAGCGGCCGGGCGGCCTCGGAGGGGCCGCGGCCCGCAGCGGGGGAAGGAAGGGGCGCCGGCTCGGGGAGGGGGCGGGGGGGGGTGCGTGTGTGTGTGAGGGGGAAGGGGAGATTACGGCCCCCCCTCGCCGTGCTGTGCCCAGCCGGGAGCCGAGGGAACTAGGCCGAGCGGGGGAGGGGGAGCCCGACCGGCGATTGCTGCCAGGGGAGCCGGGGGAGGGGAGCGGGCCCGGCACGGTGGGGCAGCGTCCCCTCGGCTGCCCCCGTNCGGGGTGCTGCGCCCGGGCCGGCGGCGGAGGGGAGTGGGGTGTCAGCGGGGTGTCAGACGGGCTCGGTGTCGCCGCGCCCCCTCCCTTTGTCCCCGGGCGGGCGGCCGAGCTGGCCCGGCCCGGCCCCGCCGAGGGGCCCCGCATGCGCGGGGCCGCACAATGCGGCTCCATGTGTGCGCTGCCACACTTAAAGGGAAACGAGCCGGCAGCGCTCCCTTCCTCCTCCCCCACTTGCACATGTTCGCCGCATCCTCTGCCTGCTGGGCCGGGATACGGCGATCCGCTCGGGGAAGCGCACGGGTCTGCACGGTAACTTGGGAGAATCGGGTCGCCTTTTTCGTCCCTTATGTAAAAATTGCTTCGTACCCACTTAAGGAAATGTGTGCCAGGTGTACCTAAACTCGGGCAATTACAGCGCTGGCTGGAGGTGGCCGACTAGCCATACAAAGGGACAGGGTCACTGGGTGGCGCAGGAATTCCCGGAGGAGGATTTTGGCCCGAAACTTCAGTTAATGTCGTTGGAAGCCTAAGGGTGGAAAGCAGCGTTGTTAGCAGTAAGGAGATGAGGTTGCATAACCGGGTATAGCGAGGTGGATGGTGTGTTTGTGCATCTCCAGCACTGTTTTCTGGCTTTGGTTGATGATCAGTTTGAGTTAACTACTAGCACAGAATGTTTTACCCCTTTAAGGTGAAGCTCTTAAAAAAAAAAAAAATCTCGTACTGTGGCTAAAAGTCGCATACTGTGACCTTAGTCCTGAACATCAGCATGCACCTGTTAATGCCCTGGTAACTGCTGAAGTTATTAGTGACACTCGGTGAGGTGTCTGCACGTTCAGATAAGCTAATAACGCCTCGGTATGGGCTTACTTCAGGAGCTCCAGACTGGATGTGATGAGAAGCTTCTCTCTCCTATATATGANGATGTTCGGGGGTGTTTCGGAGGCGCCGGAAAGAACGGGAGGAAGGAGGATTGTTCCCCCACCCGAGGAACGAGGCACTCCGGGCCCCGGCTGACTCCCCGCACTCGCACCCCTTCCCGCGGGGACCTGCGGTACCCTTGTCCCGCCTCCCCTCGCCGGTTCTCCCTCACCTCCCGTGCCCGGGAGGGGAAGGCCGCTGGCCCCTTTGTTGTCAGGAGAAGCGGCGGGGGCTCCG